>CAXKVY010002745.1:0-25170 GCA_964058915.1 Tetropium fuscum
AAAATGTTTGTGGTAATACAGGCGGACAACTACAGTATATATTTTAAAATTTTCACTTCTATCGTGTGGTAATAAGCACACGCACCAATTTTTTTTCTTTCGATCTTTAAAGCGTCTGGCGATAATTGCCGCCGGAAGAAAGTGCCTGGCGATATTGTTTCAAAACTTTTATTAACAATATTCCGTACAACATACGTAAAAATCAGCTCTCAGACTTTAAATAAAGTGAGTAATTTTTTTACGCACCTGAGAATCTCTCGTAATCCTCGAATATCTCGTATCTGAAAATTAGCCGTCGGCCCCAGGTAGCAGGTATGTACACGTTTATTGTACGTACTATCACTATTCTATCGTATACATTTTGTGCATCAGAAAACAAGTAAGGTCTGGCGGCCCTGGGATCTTACTCTATAAGTGCTTCAATATCTAGTAGGTTAATTGCACAAAAACATGCTAGTGGAAAAATCCAACGGTGCCATTTAATACATATGATGACACAGACCTTTTACTACTCACACGAAGAAATGTTTAAAATATGTTGTTTATAAATATACTGCGCTAATACAGGCGAAGAAAAAACGACGAAGAGTAGTCGTTACCTAATGCTGTAATGTAACACAATTACAATAAGAGAGTAATGATAATACTTTAGCGTCTAATTTAATAGATAATTATGTAAAGAAAATTACAGGATTATGAAACGTGTACATATTTTCAATGCAAATTATATAATTAATGCGGGCTCACTGAAAACTGAAATGGTAACAACAAATTTGCATATCGTAAAGTACATTAGTAATATAATAATAACCTTATCCGGCTAGTAGGTAGGATTGGATCAGCTTGAGCAGGGATACCGGAAAACCGGCGTCCATCGTCGTGCCATACTCTGCCGAAACCTTTAGCGATATCCAGGAAGATTGCCCCTGTGACCTCTCTTCGGTTGAATCCCTCGCTGACGTACTCGGCTAGCCGCAGCACTTGGGGCTTCGTGGATTGTCCTCTTCTGAACGCGAACTGCTCATCTGGGAAGGCTTCTAGCTCTTCTGATTTCTCCTTAATCCTGTCCAAATGACCTTTTCGAGAATTTTGCTCATCGCTGGCAGAAGGCTGATCGGCATATAGTTGTATAAGAATAGGTGGTCCCTTCCGGGCTTGGGGATTAAAATCACGTCTGTATTTCTCCATCTGGAGGGGAAATACTGGAGCCCCATAATAGCGTTTGTGATAGCCACAAGTGTGGCAACTCCTTTACGACGGAGCTTCCTGAGAATTCGGTTTCCTATCCCGTCTCGACCAGGTGTCTTCCGTACGTTGACGTGGGCCAGGATACCGATGATCTCTTCTAGAGATGATGGTCGGATCTCGTCTCGATCTCGATGGTCGGATCTCGATGGTCGGTTCTCGTCTGGCTGTCGTCTTAGCCGCCTAGCCCTTTGGTTCACTTCGTCTACGTGGTCCTCATCCTGGTCGGGCGGGTCGAACTCTCTACACTACAGTTCTAGATTGTCGGCGAAAGCTTCCGCCTTTTCTCGTCGGGGAAGTCCTCTCCCGCTGTGGATTGGAGGCATCGGTTTTCGGGTGGACCTCAGGGCTCGCTGCACTTTCTATAGGCTGTTATCCTGGGGGTCTACAATATCCCGTACAACATACGTTACGTAAAACTCAGCCCTCAAGTGAGTAATATTTTTACGTACCTGTAGCATCTCGTTTCTGAGAATTGGCCGTCGGCCCAAGCTACCAGGTATGTATACGTTTATTGTACGTATACTAACACTATTCTATCGTATACATTTTGTGCATCAGAAAATAAGTAAGGTCTGGCAGCCCTGGGATTTTGGACTATTAGGGAAGCATCAAATTCTCTATCAACTCCAACACAGTATTCAACGTTTATCCAATAAAATCGATGTTTTTAGCAGTCAAGTTTATATGCTACATCGTCATTTGGCGCATCACTTCTAATTTCAATATAACAACGAATTCGAATCATCTTAGTCACATTTAAAAATAAACTGGAAATTATATACTCATAGACTAGTTTTATTAGGTATTTATTTGGCCATAAATTAGTGTTTTTTTAAGTTTACTTCAGGTAAAATCATGTTTTTATATATAGTCGGGGGGCATACTTAAATATAGACTCAATGGGAATTTTAATGTTGAAATTGTGCGACCAATTTTAATAAATTCCTTATACCCTCTACAATCATTAGCGTTTTTCGTTATTTTGCGACGTCATATGTCCAACATGGCGGTCTTCTTATTTACAAGGAAATTCTCTAGAAAAGAGCCCTTAGGAATTTATCGATATATTTTACCGTTTAGAGATTTTGTATAAACATTTTTAATTTTGTGCATCGCATCATTTAAAACATTTTTCGTTTCAGATCATAAATGAAAAAGCCACCTTTGTATATTACATTTATAGTACACGGATATTAGCAAAAATAGAAGAAAAAAATATAATAAGCTGATATTTTCTGAATCGATAGTTGATAGGGGTAGCAATACAGGATCGAGTTCCCATCCCTAACTGGTGAGCTTCATCCCTTTTTCATCCTTATAATGACACCGCGCTGGTTTTTCAATAATATCTTGAAAATGTAATATTCTACGACAAAAATAGAAGTATTAAAAAATATTCAGAATTAAATTTTCTATAAAACGTGTCCTATAAGTCGTTTGCAGACTATCAAGGGTTTTCATGTCAATCGACGGCAAATGTAGGGGTTGGTAACAAAAACGCTTTTGGATGGAAACAATATTTATCCAGCTTTGTAATATTCTGTTTAGTAACATTCGGTTTCAACAACTTTTTATAAATTATATAGAATTCACTGGTGGCTCGTCAGAGGAGGTAAGGGAGACTGTGTCTCCCCTATAAAAATTCATAAGGATTTTTTTATAAATTTCATACACGCAATTATCGCTACCGCAAACTCTAGGCGCAGAAACAGTTAAAAACATGTTCTCAAAAACACATAGCAGAGGCTTGCTGCCAGTGCCGTCGCACCAATAGGATGGCAGAGGCCTGCCTCCGCACCAAGATTTTTCCAAAAATATATCGTAATTAGATTTTTCGTAGTAGATTTTTCCCATTTAAAATTTTAAAGGATTACACGCCTATTTTAATGTTGATGTAGAGCTTAATACAAATTTTGAGGTAGGTACTTGCAAGAAACAATGACCTTGAAATTCCCAAAAATAAATCGTCTGCGGCGCAACGTGTACGCTGCTTTTTGGTCCACATCTTATGCCTTCTCTATTCAAAATACCACGAGCCGCCAGTGATAGAATTGAATTAAAAAAAGAACCGAAAACAGTCATTGACAATTTCTAAACCAAACTCGTTTACACACTACACCATTAGTATAAGCTCTTGCTTTATATTACATTGGGCTTCCCTTAGTAATCTAATATTCTTTTCAGTTTATGAATAAGACGGTTAGGATTGAGTTGGATCATTTGAAATATTTTCAGGCTGCGTTATGTTCGATTAAGTACCTACAGTTTACGATTTAATAATATTGAAAGCAATAGGAATATCGATACATAACACAGAATTATATAGAGAATTTTGTGACAAACCTTTTCCTATACTTATGTTTTTTCCCTAAGATAAAGCGTTTAAAATATATTGTAAAAAAAACAGTTCGGTGTCCCTAAAGGGAGTGAGATAGGGAAGAAGCTCACCCCTTAGGGGTGGGAACTTTTTTGATATGTATTCTTACACACACAAGCTAACTACTATAAAATTTCACCTTATTATACATTTTTACTTCTATTCCACATAAATTTGTTTAATTTCCGTATACTATTATGACGATGTATAAATTTGTATATTGCTGTATGTATATTTATGACGATGGTAAATGAATAACAACAAGTTTTTTACTAAATTTTGCGATAAAAAGTTATCCTATTTTTAGTTACTTGGTAATAACGGACAACCTGTATATGTAAACTCAAATTAAAGTACATTTTTAAGAGTTTAAATACAAGCAGAATTTTTGGTGAAGAATACTAATTTTCCGTAAAATGACAAATAAAAAAGTTTTCTCTCTTTTCAACCACATCCGTGGACACACTGTATAACGTCATATAGGCCGTCTGCCACAAAATCAAGCAAAACACCTGGCAAGGCAAGATTATAGAGGGCATAAGAAATGTATTAAAATTACTCCCATAATTTAATCATAAAACTTCCCACGAGATTTGTTATGTCCCCCAACTAATGGTCGTGATATATTAAACCAGACTTTTTTAATAACTGGAATGGTTTTAAACAACGTTATTTGTTCAGTTACTAGCAAAGAAAGATATAATTGTGCAATAATATAACAGTTGATTTCAAATGCACCAGCCTCAATTTTAATAATTCAGATAATTGTTTGTTATTTCTAAATATGAAATTTGAATGCAAATAATTTGAAATATATTAGAAATATGAACATGTTTTTAACCTCCCTGACCCACTTTTATTAAGAGGTTTTACCTATAAGGTATTTTAGCAATTTCAAAATTATGTAGTGCCATATCAGAGCCATAATGCTCTTATAAAACCAGTGCATTAAATAAATACCTAGGTACTCTTCTAACATGGTATTCACGCTTGCTTGACACCATATGCTAAATATGTTTATGCATTTGCATCTCATTTTAGGCAATAGATACCTACACCTAATGTAAATTAAACATTTCCAACTTGTCAACGACATTCAACTTTAGTCCAAGCGATCTATATAGAAAAGTAATACGGCATAGTGACAAATCGACCCCAGACATTTTCCTTGGCTTAATCTCTTTAGGAGAATTTCCTCTACAAGGTTTGGATTCTGGAATCTGGAAATTGTTCGGAGTGCGGATCAGAGCCCCGCTGCACTTAGGCCCCATTGGGCCCCATGTGGTTCCTCCGCGAGGGAAATGTCTCCCTAGGCCATCGACCAGCCTAATGTACAAAAGGTGATGATGTTGCCTAGGGGCATTTCGCTCAAATTGTACATAGAAGGCCAACGTTCCCCCAATATGGATTCTCTGGTCGATAACACGGCGGGACATTCACAAAGTATATGCACGACCGTTTCATCTTCTTGTTCACATCCTCTGCAGATGGGTGTCACTTTGTCTCATGTTATAGAGGTGCTTCCTTACCCGGCAGTGTCCGGTTAGGATTCCTGTCACAAATCGTAGCTTTCCCATAGACATTGCCAGATAATTCCTCGCCGTCTCTTCGCTGGGATATCTCAAGAAATTTCCCAGTTGACAGCGCCTTGTTTCATCCCACAACGTCTTAAATTTCTTATGGGTGTTTTCCTTTATTAATTGGAGTTTCGCTGCATTTGGTAGTGTACTTGGACCAGGCCCAAGGATTCTCAGGCTGGCTGCCTTCTCGCCAGTTTGTCAGCTTCTTTGTCAAGCCGAGGCGGAATACCATCTGCACATGCCTGCAAAAGTGGTATCGTTTTGATAGCCTCAGTCCACAGGCGGCTTCTGGTTTGGCAGTATGCCAACGGATTTGAGGCGAGTCATGGTAGTCAAAGCCACTTCTAGATATAGATCTAGCGATGGAAGACACAGCATTATCTCCATTGCTCTCGTTGGTATTGTTCGCATAACTCTGGTTATGCTCAGATAGGCAACTCTTTGTACCTGGCATCGCTTGAGTTTTGCGGTTATTTGTTGTATCTTGGGCCACCAGACAACAGCTCCGTAGGCCATCATTGGTCTAATGATAGCAGTGTATATCCACAGGACCACTCTGAGTTTCATTCCCCAGGTTTTCCCTACGGTCCTGGGACACTGCTCACATGTAGGCCTTATTTATTCTTCTCTCGAGGTGACGATTCCGATTATACGCAGACTCAAAAGCTTGTGTTTTATTTATTCCCTTTCACTCGTTTTAACTTGAAATCTCTCAAGAAATATGCATCGTATGAATCATTTTATGACGCAAAAGTTGTGGTTTTTAAATTTTAGTAGAACCAAAGATCAATTCGGGAAAGGTCAAATGAAATGACGCAAAACTGCAAATAGCAAAACTTTACAATATTTTATAACTGCTTTTTATACCACCAATAGTATGTCGTATAATAAATGACCAATATGGCTTCGTTGTGGAACGCCACACGCATCATATTTTTTTACACGTATAAGAAATCCTTGACTGACAGTTGAAATGTCAGAGAGTCAAATACCAAATAAACGTTAATTTTTAAAGGGTTAAAGTGTCGCGTGTGTTTAGTGCAAAAAATTGCCGTGCTAGTCTTTGCTTATCAATATCACTTAGTGGAATTCTTAGGTGAGAATGGGAAGGAAGTCGTCGGGACAGCTTACCAACTCAGAATCGTTATATTAAAACGAAAACGCTATAAAAATGACGTTAAAATATACAGAAAAAACGTTGCGTGTTAATTTTTGCAGATGACCATACCAATCAGCATAGCATGTCAAAATAACGTTATGTCATTACCCAATAGTTTTAAATCTGTTGACTTTATTGACCCAGATACATAGACGTACGGTAATGTTGAAGTATTTTTTATACATACTTCGAATTGAGAACGTTCTTTTTTTTAAGTCGTTCAAAAATAAGGTTATAGATGAAATTGTTGTAGAATAAAATACACCAACGCGAGTTTTAATCTAGGTAATGCATATTTTGTTGCGTTTCTACCCGCCTATGTGCGCGAAGCGAAGAAGGATTCCTCGACCGCTATGGATAAATTATGTAAGAGTTTATATCATCTGTTAGACAGGCATTCATCTTACTTTCATGTATAAATATAGTGATTAGATACATTAATATGTGTAACATCGTGTTGATCTTGTAGAATGTCTTGCATCGGATCGATGTAGGTCAAAAATCAAGAACGACATTCAGCTGTAAAGTTACACTCGAGTGGCGCGGCGTAGTCTCGACAATTTTATTTCGTCCATTTAATACTCCACAGGACGTGGAAACACCAGGATAACTGTCACGCTCAATCCGCCCTGCATAATTTAGTATTAAAATCACGTAGATGGACCATCATCCTCACTTTCTTTTTTAATATTCGTCATGTTGAAGAATACACTGTTGATGATAACATGGCTTGTTACACGATAGCTTTTATTGTTTATCCATTCAACGAAAGAACGTGATGTAGTCCTTTATAGATGCAGGTATATAAAAACCGCTGGTGATATTATGAAACCTGTGAGAATGTAGATAAATGTGTTGTAATTTTTTTAAAGCAAGTTAATACGCAATTGTTGAATGGCACTTTAATATCCCCGGAGGTGTGAATTGATCGTAGGATAAAGGCATGGGATTATGGAAACATCGTATTTGTATTTTATTAAGTGAAATGTCATGTTCAAAGATGTTTTAAAAAATCTCTGACATATTACCATGATCACCCACAACGATATATCGCTTGATGTCATTTAACAAAATGTTTACGACTATGTCAAAAATATGTAAATTATGTCAATTTAATTAATGTTGTAAAAGCAAGCCTGCAAGGTATCTTGCAATTTTGTTTCACATGGCGATGGCGCAATGATCTTTCACTTGCTAGTTGCTGCCAACTGAAATATTTAACACAAAAACAAACTGAGGATTCGTTAAAATGAGGATCGTTAGATTCGTATTAATTGTCTTGAATCACTTGCCTGATAATCTCTCTCTGTGTCATTTTTAATTTAGCTGTAACAAGAAATATATGTCCTGCCATATGGAAAAGAAGTTTAGTAACGCCAATACATAAAAATGGTACGAGACAAAATATAGGAAATCATAGACCCATATAATATGTACTGTGAGCAGTAGTATAGCCATAGTAAGTTAAGTACGCATACGACGGAAAAAATTACCGAATGCCAGCATAGTTTTGTAGTAAAAAAAATCAGTAGTTACTAATTTAACGATATTTACAGATGATTTAAGCTCTACAATTGACAGTTGTGGTCAGACGGATATTATATATTTAGATTTTGCAAAAGCTTTTGACACAGTGTAACTGTAAATTTAGGCAATTTGTCCTGTGTTACATAAATAAAATAAATAAAAAAAATGGAAAAGAGTACTTACATAAGGTAACAAAGTACCGGGTTGAATATAATATAATATTCTGTACAGATAAAACAAAACAGAAGTGAAAGGCGAAGTTTCAGCTTCAATCTGTTGAAACCTCTACGTCGCGACGCTCTTCGGGAAATAGCGCGCCGTTGTGTGTACCAAAAAAAATCAAATGAAATATGTAGAGAACAAAATTTTGCCCAATTTTAGTCCTTGAATTTTTCGCCTGCGACCAAGAGTTTCCGGTCTATGATGGTGCGCCAAAGTTGGGGGTTGATTTGGAACAAAATCAGAATTTCATGGCGGATTAAAAGGAAGCAAACAATTAATTGTCACACAATTGTCAGAATTGTCAAACAAATCTGTAATATTTTTTTCTGTATTTTCTACGTCGACAATGAAACGCCCACCTTGTTTTACTTATATATGACTACTCTTAGTTCTCTAAGAATGTTTTAGAATATTGAATAAATTTTTAGATCGATTTTAGGCCCGAAAATTGGTATGTTTTCCTTAAAAAAACATATCTCCCTTATCTTTGCAGACGGACGCTTCGACCTTTACACTTTTATAAAGAACAGATGGACGTTTAAAAAAGTTTATATAAGTGGATACGTCCGACGGTTTAGGAGAAAAAAAATTTAAACATATTTTACCGGTTTTACCCCCTGGAAAATTGATTTTACTACGCCTCTGTTCATGTTATGGAAATTTTGATATCGGAAATGAAATTTGGATTTTTTTGCACCGTTTCAAAATTTATATCTCCTTTACCTTGGCAGATGGACGCTTTGACTCTTATGCTTTTATGTAGAGAATGGACAGATGCACGAAAAAGGTTATGCACTTAGGCTGGATAAATTGTACGGTTTAGAAGATACGGGTCAGTAAAGTAGAAAATTTGATAAAAAATGTGATCAAATTGATTTGTTAGAGAAGAAAATCTCCAAAAAGGTGAATTTTCTGTAAATTTGAAATAGAAATGTAAAAAAATTCGTACATTTATGCGGGGATTGATACGCCTTATGTTTCTGGTCATTCTGGTGGCTTGTTACAATTGTTAAAAATATATATGACTTTACTCATTTCACCTTAAAAAAAATAATTTACTACGCCCCTGTCATTTTAATCGTGTTTTCTATATCGGTAATGAAACACCCGCCTCATTTTATTTATATACGACCAATTTTAGTTCGCTAAGAACGTTCTAGAATATTGTATAAATATTAAGATATACTGCTCGAAAATTGTTTTTCTGCAAAAAATCATATCTCCCTTATATTCGCAAATGGAAATTTCTGCCATCATACTATCATTTTCTATATAAAAATATAGAGAACAGATGGACGTTTAAAAAAGTTTATATAAGTCACGTCCTTCTGGTCCGTTGTACGGTTTAGGAGAAAAAAAAACTTATTTTATCGGTTTTACTGAAAGTTATACATTCCTTAAAACTCGAACCACACAGCACAAAAATTAATCTTTTTCTTAGCCGAAAGTAAAACTAATCAACAGATTTCTTTAGAGAAAAAAATTATAGTTTCAAAAAACTAAAAAAGCACGCTTTAAAAGGAACCCGAACTAAAAAGGCTTTGTACGGGCCATCTCCAGAAATTCATTCAATCTCGCGGCGCTGCCAACAACATTCGATGCGCGCCATTATCCTTCATTGCGTACTTATTGTCAAGTATATTTCTCATAATAATATAACCTCCCTCTGTACCTCAAAGACGAAACAAAATTATACTTTGAATACACAATTTTAAAGGAAATGTTTTGCTAAACAAATTTCCCCCCTCAAGAGTTTTTTAAAATTTGTCACGGTGGGAGATATACAGATACATATATAAGTGAGACTACGAATGCACCATTTTAAAGGAAATTTTATGTTGCAGAAATTACCTCTCTTATAGTTTTTTTTTAAATTTATCACGGTTTATAGATACTGGCAAAATAGAGAAAACGTTCGTTTTTGGGGTGTGTCTCGTTGGATTTCAGAAATATAACCGATATATTTTTATTCAGTGAATCAAAATTGATAAATTTCCTCGGGGACCTCAGGGACCAGCTCTCGAGCAGACGGACACCCCTATGTGGCGTCCGGACCATATTGTGTCCTCTTTGCAATTAACACATTTGTCGAAATTAACACACTCAAAGAAGGTGGGTATCGCGAGTTCATGGAAACGATTCTTTGTCACTTCCTTGATTGAATGCTCTCATCAAACAGTGTATTTCATGTAACAGACAAATAAAACATTGGCCTGTATTAGCTCCTATAGAGCGAGCATCTGAGAGTGTATCTACTGAATAGGGCATCATCTACAGAAGTTTAGGTCAAGGCACCGAGGAATCTCGTAGTGATTTCACATGGCAAATACAATCACCATCGACCGTCAAATTGCGAATCGTGTTCTCCGTGATACGTACAATGTCTTGCCAAGCCGGAGATGATTGTCTTCGAATGCCTCTAATCAAGATAAAAAGGTCATTATTCAAACGAACAATTAATATAGACATGTATTATTATAATATTTATTATATATCCATAGAATGGGATAAGGCGTGTGTATTGAATACGTCTGCCTATTTGAATATGTTGCTGTAACATCAATGCATCACGAATTGTTAGTTGACTTAACGAGCGTTAATCCATACGCTTTTACAGAATAGGCCGAACTTTTACAAGCCGTCAATAAACAGATAACTGGAATCTCGAGTGAGTGATGGTAATCTTTGTTGCAGTCGATAAAAAATGCAAATCTTTGTGAAAAACCCATTTACTCCACTTTCTTATTCAGTATTACCTGACCCCTGTGGTTCATGTTTCACGAAGTTCAGATATCGACAAAATATATATCACTTTCACCAAGTACTTCCACATTCTTCACAATTGTTGCACTGGGTAGATATGTTGATTAGGCACCAATCCTAATTGTGATACTTTTAATATTATATAATGCATATTATGATATTGGCATTAATATAAAATCAAATCCCAATAAATTAGCAGTTTAGCAGTTTAAATTTAGCAGTTTATCAATCACAAAAAGAAAAATTGTAATCTACTACCATTAGCGATGACTTATCAAAACGTCACTTATACCAGGATAATAAAAGTATTGCAGAGATCCCTCCTGTCTTGGATCCTAACACACGTGTTTTCTCGCAATTGATTTACTGAACAAATTGTAATAATTACGTTAAAAAAATCAAACCGAAAAATACCATGGGACCTCCCATTACCATTTTATTTAATTTATCTCTTAAAACTAACGTCTCTGTAGACGTACTTAAGAACTCCAAAGTCATTCCTATATATGACATTAAAAATTTCAGACCAATAACTCATGATAAACTACACCTGGTGAACCCCAGTGGTCTGTACTTGGCCCTCTAACACGATGCTTGGCCCTCTACTTTTTAATATATTTATATATGATATCGTAAGTAAATCAAATGTAAGCTGTCTCTTATATGCTGACGATGTCAAGCTGTATAGCAGGATTAATGACTTCAACGATTGCATTGAGTTACAATTAGTATTATAGGATTAACTACTGGTGTAATAATAATAATTTGCAACTCAACATTTGGAAGTGTAATGTCTTAAATGGATTGTTCTGTGGGATAATGTACCCTAAAATATAATTACCTATATAAAATAAAATAAATAAATAACATGTTATAAATGTTACTATTACCTTAAAACGATATGAAAGACTTCACACTTGAAATGAAACAGTAGCTTCATCTTAATATTCTCGCTTCTGTTCACTTCATTATCTCATGGCTCAACATGTTTTATTACCTTTATATAGCAATGTTCCTTTTTTAAATCTCATAGGAATACATCAATCCAGTATAAGTCGTATAGTTACACGTATGGATTTAATGAGATGGTATCGTACTCGATTTTAGGCAATCCGCTGTAAGAAGTAGAATCACTCGTACTGTGCAAAAATGTAGAGGAGGGTATACATAATATTGACACTTTTATTATTCCCGGTATAAGACGAAAAATTAACTTTTTTTCTCAAAAAATAATGAGCACAATGGATTTATCTAGGAAACAACTTACAATGTTCAGAAAAAGTTTATTTAAATCGGATCATAGGCTCCGAAAAAAAGTAGCAAGAACTAACCTTACGACAAATTTGTAGTGGTGCGTTAAATTTTCTCAGTAGTTCATTTCGATTTTATCGCTTAATTTTTTTGCTCAAACTTACCGCCGCTCGAACGATGAATTCGATATACAATATTCACGAGAGTATTCCAATAAGTTATCCTAATCGACCTTCATCGAAAACAAAACCAGAAATATAACCCGCTCAACCTTGAGAGGATTGTCTTCAGCAGTGACCTTTCCTCTTCCTCTCGATTTTTTTGTACTGCGACAGTGCAATGATATCCGTCTTTTTTTTTAACCAATTTACGACCTGTCGCATTTAGACTTTCACTCAGGTCATCCTCGCGGTAGGAGCATCCATGAAATATCCCCTGGAAACCAGTCTCTGGTCGTGATTTATGTTGCATTGTGTTATTTTTCTGTTTCTAATAATAGGCATCTATTCAAGCGGGTACCTACAAAGTTTTCTGTTCGGATAATTTAGTTGCTGGATCTCGAGAAGGATTTATCTAGTTCGCAAAATATGATGATCGTTCGAGTAGATATTTTCTCTACGCGCTGCAATAAAATGTCATAATTTTAGTACTTCTGCTTTTCTATGCTGTAATGCACTGTTTTAAAGTTTACAAGCATATCCGTGGGTTGCGGTAATCCATACTTAAATATTTATTTAAATTTTAGTAAGATATGTCAAGGAACTAGCTAAAATTTACGAAGTGTGAAATGATGAAATCTATTCTAGAGGATTCTAGAATAGATTTGTATTTGTATTTATTTGTGTGTTGTTATTTCTGCAATCCCAAACAATTGCAACTAGGAATTGCAGTTTCAGAATATTCAGCTGCAGCTGTGTTCACGTATGTCGATTTTGATGCTTGCCGTTGACGTAAATAAGCGATAGCGGGCCTGAAGTTGAGCCTTGTGGATCTTCCTTATCTAATAAAATAGCATGCGCGATTTTGGCACCGAAAGCTTAGCTGAAAAGTAGGTACATTTACTCGAGAATTAGAAATGAGATAAAGACGTAAAAATCTGAAGCCTTCGTTCAATTTTAAGTAAATTAGTTGCTACTATATATATATCATTAATGTATTATAAATTTACTTTAAGAGCAATGACAATTATATAATGGTTTAAATAATGCTCACACTATAGTAGTTGCTCCTCATTATATCTACAATGGGACATTTCTTCTGTTGTAGAGTATTGTATAGAGAATTATGCATATTAATTATGCGCTTCATTTAGGAAAGTAAGTCGCTGGTTATATGATGACATTTCTGGCTGCATTTCCTTGTTGCAATTGTTTTGAATTGCATGAAAATAGCATGCAATTTAAAGATCCAGTGCGGCGAGAAGAAAAATCAAGCAGCGTTCCCAAGCATATCTGAATGAAAAATATATACCTACGTGAAAATATATTAATATTCACTACTTTCATATTGTGCTGGGTTAGAACTTATATCATATTGAATTTATTGCATATTAATTATTAATACAAATATGGGGTCATCGTAAGTGCTAGTGCAACCCCAACAACTTGGATTTATAGTCAGGTGTACCCAAACACATCAAAACAACAATTTTGTTCGTTAAAAAATGCTATTTCATTATCTTATTTGTCTGTACATTCCTTAATATAACACTATTTATTATGGAAGAGGAAGAGTTTCATGCTAAATTAAAAACAGCTAAAATTTTCATGCCCATAAAAAAGGCACCGAGTTTCAAATGAAAAGCTATGAGCTAATTCATTACCCTCTTCGTTTTCAAAAATTCGCCAATACATTATTGCCAAAAGGCGTACATCATTATTAGTAAAAGTAAATATTATCTCACTATTTTATTTTATTCGTTAAAAAATACTCAAATATGTAAATTTTTAATATCTGTCATAATATCTGTATAAGATCTGCTTGATAAATAAATGTATCATCAAATTATTATTACTATCATTATTATTATTAGTTATCTAATGGGTATATCCGTAGACTTATTAGTGCAATTACTAGACAAGCATATTTTAGCGAAGATATTAAATATTAAAATATTAAAATTTATATGTGCTGTAAATACATATACATATAAATTTAAGCTACTTTATTGCTATTATTGCAGAAACTTTCACTCACTATAAATATACCTGACTACTTTCTGTATCACATAAGATAGCATCACTTTTTGTTGAAAATTATTTGCGAACCTACTAGAATTAGTTAGATGATCTCTCATTTTTCCCACGCTTACGTTTAATAGTACGCTTGATTTCCTTATTAACTACTGAGTCATTTTAAAATACAGTTTTTATATAGAGTGGCAGTGGCAATACAGAGAAAAATTTGCATTTTAGTCCCCTTAGTTTCCTTTTAAAATTTTAACATAGATTTACATTATACTTCGTGACATTTTAGATTGAGATGCTGATATTGATTGTTACAAAATTAGCTTAGACTATACTTACCTTGGTGAGCTTATGTGTCCTGGAATCTATTTTTTATGGGCGCCACTTCATTATTGAAATGAAGAATTTTGATTTATAAAATATAAAATTTAATTAACTTGAAATTTATTAGCTTGGTCAGTCACTGTATATTATATAGCAATGAAACATCTGTCCCAAGGGGAGTTCAAAACAGACTTGCGTTAAGTGGTAACTTGTTGGTTAATTTTAAAGTATTGTTTATCTGAATGAAAATATCTATGGAAAAATCTCATTAATTTGCTTGGAAGAAAAGAGTGTATCCAATTTTAAAGTGATAATTATATTTATTACAAAATCATGTGTTTATATTCGTGTTTTACGATAACACTTGCAACTAAAATTTCTTACAAATTTATATATTCTCTTAATTTCGTGTTGTTCTTATTTCGATATTATACTATGCATGGTATATTATGATTAACCCTATTAGTGATTGTTTGTCTGTCGGGATTTTTTGAAATAAATAAATAATTTTTTAGTCCTTAAATCGTAAAAAAATCCTATTTCCATCTAGATCTTTTAATTAATTATGAAACTCATCGCCGCGGTTATTTCCTCAAATTTAAAGCTCCTCACACAGGTAATTTGTCACAGAAGTAGCGCGCTGCATCAATCCATGAACAAATAAATACCTGCCGCTACGTGAAACACTTACCCATAAATCTTCGTGAATTATACGAAAGTGAAAAGGCAAACATGTGCTTGGAAATACACCGGCTACATCTATCTTTAAACATACGTTTGATGAAAGCTAGAGATGAGCAACTTTCCCCTTCGTTTAATTATTTACTTCAATGTTCATCCGACTAACACTAACCCAACTAACTATTTCTTATTCAAATATTTCGTTCGATATGTTAATTCGAATGCAGACGTATATCATTAAGATCTGAACCAAATAAATCATATGATTTATAGCTGCATAAAGCGACCTTAGTTATTGTGAAACCAAGTCGATAATTTATTTGAAAATTATACGAAAATTTGCAGGTGATTTTTAATTTGCGTTGCGTAATTCTAACGTTTTCTGGGTTTGATCTGATAAGAACTACGGAGCAAGCACATTAATGTTAGAATATCAGGTAATAACTAAAATTGTCATTGGGCTAATTAAGTACTAGCTTCTATTAGATAAGGTAAGTAATTTCTTAATACTAGTACTGTTTGTAACATCGAAATATGAGACATAAAAATTTTTCAAAGGATACCCACAATTGCCACAATGGGAGATCGGGGCAGTATAACTTTTCTTACAGCAAGCTAAAATCGTCACTATAGTGACTATAGTGGTAGTGACTTCACAAATGTTTTGTGAACACATTTTGGATAAGCACTTGCTTTCATTTTGCAGAAGTTTCAAGAAATGATCTTTTGGTTTTATTGTGATAAACTACATTCTAAACATATTTTTAAGGATGGCGGCATTTCCGGAAATACCGGATATTAACACTGTTCTTACTGTTATTTTCTTTTACTCTAACTTCAGACCAATAAAACTCGATATTTTTAAGTACAATGTCATTCTGTTATTTATAGCGCGCTAAAATTATTCTTATGCCCCGATACAGGTTGCTTCTAAATTGTGAAAGATTTTCTGATGCATTATCGGCAAAACTTACAAGGGGTCCTTTTTAAAAAGCACTTCCCCTCCAACTTACAGTCGTCTAAAGTTCGGGTAAAAAATGTTATTTATATTTGTCGCACAACTTGCACTAATAAAATGACAGTTTGTGACCATGAGATATTTATACAAAGGGGTAAAAAACTAACCGCTATAATATTTTTCATCGGAACCCTTTAAAAGTGAATTGTAAAAGACTTCCCTTTCCTGTACATTTTGGGAAAATGTAGTAGTAAGATCCCTATTTGTAGGTGCGGTGGACTACTAAAAAACATCCCGACACAAGGCCGGTGTTGCTTAAGTCTTGAGTTGAAGTTCCTCAACGTATCATAGTTTACGGATTATGTTGATGTATTGCATCGTTATTGACGTGCAAGGCCTTCTACGTAACACCCAGCCTCCTAGTGCTGCCGCAAAATGATTAAATACATGTTACAGTTGATATAACAGAAAATAAATATATCGGCTTGTCTTGAAATATTTAAAGAGCTGTCTGGTAACCTTCGCTTTGATCTGGAAATTACCATGGTTAATCTACGATAGCTACTATTAAGAATTACTCACGGTTCTACTTAAGATTCCATAAAGAAATAATATTTTATCTATAACACAATCATGTTATACATTAAGTATATTTTGTTCATATCATCATCTAGGTCTAGGAATTTACCTAAGTTTACTACGAGTTTCGGAGATTATCTAATTTTCAATTAAATCTGAAAATAATAACATACAGGACTCGTAATAATTTAAATATAATTTTTTGGATTATATTCTATAAACGTTATTATCACTTGTGAATTGTGTTTATATTTTTAGGTATAGTTTGTAACATCGAAATACGAGACATAAAAATCCGAAAAAAAAATCCAAAAAACCTTCATTATATCGATCTGTTCACACCTGCTATCGCATTTTTAACAGCGTTGTCAAGCATAACCAATTTCCAGGCATTTAAGGAAAACAAATGATTTTATATACATCGCCCATAACATTATGACATTATCATGTAGTATAACAAAATATTGATCACACTATATACCTTTCGTCATATCATAAAACATGGATGGTGAATGTGATGCAGAATAAGAATGTTTCCCATTCAAATATTACGGATCCATTTTACACGTTCTTCGGCCGTGTCACATCGGCATCATTGGCATTCATTGGATGCCTAAATTGCCTAATACCATCGAACGTTTTGTGGTAAACTGGGGTCAACAAGAATTCTTGAAATAGAAGTAATACAGTTATTTTGTAATTTAGTGTATTATTTTGATGGGTTTTGTGTTAAAATTGATTAGTTATTAGTATTATATCAAAACATAACAACTTGTTGAATGAAAGCGCCTGTATAGTGACGATTTTAGCTAGAAGATTCTAGCTAGTAGACGATTGCGGCAATTGTGGGTATCCTTTGAACATTTTTTATGTCTCATATTCCGATGTTACAAACAGTACTTGATAAGCACATATAAAATTAACGATTATTTAAAGTGATTACTTTTACGTTCTCTATCGACAATAATGTAAAGTCTGAGTATATGACAATTGCTTACATTATTTTATGTTTTATGTTGTTTGTTAGATATCCAGAAACATCATATTTCGAATTAAATGTCAAGCAACAAGTGATGTCCGATCTATAAGAAGACGTGATGCCATTATATAATTTGAAAACCTAAATACTATTTGTCGTAAAGGCGACATAAACTTAAGGCGGAGATTTTGTATGTATATTTTTACCGTCTAACAGAGGTTCCGACGAGAACACAAATTACTAGCAAAAAGCAACATAATTGGATATTATTATATATCAACGTATTTCCAATGGATCCTGCATGTGAGTGATTGAGATAATTTTCAATGCTCATGATGTAGTATTAATTATCTTGTTATAATTAAACACCAATACTGAGTTACACTGTTTATTCGACAACTGTTCACAATACAATCAATATCTATGAGTATTCATAGCCGCAAAATAGTAATCAGAAGTTATGTTTTTGTATATTATATAACACAAGGACTCATACAAGTGTGGCAGTCTAATACTACTGCAATAAGGACAGAAAACTTGTAATAAATACTAAAGTACCTTAATTTTAGCCATACTTTTAGTCTGTCAATATGTCGCATTTTCGACGGAACTAGACCAGGAACAATAACTAAAACTATTTTACTTACTAGCCTGGACATCTAGGCTCACTTCTACATAACTTTCAGATTAATGTTTATTAATAATTTTCCACTGTGTGTGACAAAGAAAAATACAATATATGCATCAATGACTCCATTTAAGCTGAAAAAAATCACGCTCGGTTAAAAAACGATCGACTAAAAAAGTCGCTCAACGGCTGACTCACAGAGCGCCAGCAATTGCCGAATCCCACCGATTCCCCACTTTTTGGACATCTTTTACTTTTTGCACTCTTTTACAAAATTCTCCACTTAACATAATATTTTGAATATTGAAAGTACTTTTAACGATACAATTAATAAAAATTATTAATATAATGTATGAATCCTTTCAGAATACCTAGTTATCCAAACCCTTGTTAAGTTTCGAAGAACACAATGATGATTCGTTCAATGTTGGTATTTGAAAGTTTCCAAAATAATAATAATAATAATAATTGTATATAAACAGGTTCACATTGGGTTAAAGACATTATGCGTTTTGTCATTGACATTTCCCTGATTAATAAAATAGTAACACAAAATTATTCAACAATATGTAAATTATATCGAGCTTATTATGCCACAAAAGGCGTACAAAAAATTCGTTGTTATGCTTAATTTAAGGTACCTACGTCTATTTGAATACTAGGTGGCATTGGTATTTTGGCACACGGATTATAATATTAATTAGATTACTAGTTTGTGTAGTTCCGTATAAATCGAGATAGGTTAACGTAGCTTTATGCTACACACTATTTACAGCCAAATATTAGAGACTTCGCCGCTATCAATAGCCTAATTTTTTAGTGAATTAATATTATTTTACAATTCTTTTATTTTAGATAAATGTATATATATATATATATATATATATATATATATATATATATATATATATATATATATATATATATATATATATATATATATATATATATATATATATATATATATATATATATATATATATATATATATATATATATATATATATATATATATATATATATATATATATATATATATATATATATATATATATATATATATATATATATATATATATATATATATATATATATATATATATATATATATATATATATATATATATATATATATATATATATATATATATATATATATATATATATACTCCCCGGCACAAAATTCCGTCACCCTAAAATTTTGCCCAATTTTGATGTTTTATAACTTTTTTATTTTTCATCTGATTTTCATAAATTTTTTACCAGTCTGTAGATCAGTTCATTGTGTGTCTTTTTAATTATCGTAATAAGTCATATTTTTCGTCCAGGCAATATTATACAGGGGTAAATCAAAGTGTTGTTTTTTGTCGTAAACTCAAAACACCCTGTGGAAAAATTGAGGCGAATAATTTTGTTTACAAACTGTTTGCTGCCATCTTAGACGTATTGTAAACATTTTGTTTTTTGATTCATCCCATTATCTCATTTCTTCTGCGAGCAGCAAAATTTTAAATGAAACGCTGTTAATTTTATTATTTTTAATTAAAAAACATCGACGTTGGCTAAATACGCGGTTATTGTGACAGAATATTTGACAGTACAGTTAATTTAGTGTGTTGTCATCATGGTAACTACAGCAGACGTAGGTAGAATTGTTGCCTTAATAGAGGATGGCCGCAATAAGAGTTATGTCTCCCGTACTCTGGGAATTGCGCGGTCTACAGTTTGTGATGTTTGGAATAGGTATCTACAGACGGGAAACTTTATTAGGCGGCAAGGCTCTGGCAGAAGGAATATGACCACTCAAGCTGATGATCACTTTGTCATTATGAGTTCTTTAAGAGATCGAAGAGCTACTGCTGTGTATCTAAAAAATGACTTGCAAATGGTAGGTACGTCGAGTAAGTGTAAGTGAAAGAACGATACGTAGAAGATTGTTAGAAGCAGGATTGCATTCACGAAGGCCAGCAGTATGTCCAAAATTGCTTCCTCGGCATCGACAACACCGACTGAGATTTGCAAGAGCGCATGCTGACTGGACTGTAGAACAGTGGGGAAACGTACTATTCACAGATGAATCCAGGGTTTGTTTAAGGTCGCCGGATGGTCGTGAACGGGTATACAGACGTAGAAATGAAAGATATGCAGACTGCACCATATCTGAGCGACTGCAATATTACGGTGGTTCAGTCATGGTTTGGGCGGGTATTTCTACCGATGCACGTACTGACCTTGTATTTGTTGAAAATGGAGCACTAACCGCCCACCGTTACATTGAGGAAATCCTCCAAGAAATTGTTGTTCCATTTGCTCCTTTCATTGGGAACCAATTTACATTAATGCATGATAATGCTAGACCTCACGTTGCACGGGTAGTGAGCGAATATCTGGATGAGGTTGGACTTCCAAGATTGGACTGGCCCGCATGTAGCCCGGATCTCAACCCAATCGAACATCTTTGGGATGTTCTTAAAAGAGCACTCCGTCGCCGTCCTGTGCAACCACTAACCTTGCAAGACTTACGGCTGGCGCTGACAGAAGAATATCAGGCTATTCCTCAAGACAGAATAAGTAATCTTATTAATTCGATGCCACGAAGAATGCAAGCTGTCATTGCTGCGAGAGGAGGACATACACGTTATTAAAATTTGTCTTTGTTAATTAATTTTGTGATATACCTAGTGGATGTTTTTGTTAATAAAAATAAGCTTGGCAGCAAACAGTTTGTAAACAAAATTATTCGCCTCAATTTTTCCACAGGGTGTTTTGAGTTTACGACAAAAAACAACACTTTGATTTACCCCTGTATAATATTGCCTGGACGAAAAATATGACTTATTACAATAATTAAAAAGACACACAATGAACTGATCTACAGACTGGTAAAAAATTTATGAAAATCAGATGAAAAATAAAAAAAGTTATAAAACATCAAAATTGGGCAAAATTTTAGGGTGACGGAATTTTGTGCCGGGGAGTGTATATATATATATATATATATATATATATATATATATATATATATATATATATATATATATATATATATATATATATATATATATATATATATATATATATATATATATATATATATATATATATATATATATATTTATTTTTTTTTGGGAAAAGTAATCATGGGTTTGTAGCATTTCATTATATAGAGAAATAAGCAAATAGACGAATAAGAAAGAAGACTCACTTACCAGTGCTATATCTGGACATTCATACGGAAACGAACCACTATACACACGGTAACGAACTACTTAGAAGTTGTACAAGTTCCTTCACCTTTATCGAGGATCTTCAGAGCAGTGTACGATTTATTTCATTGATCACTTGATAAATCGTACACTGCTCTGAAGATCCTCAATAAAGGTGAAAGAACTTGTACAACTTCTAAGTGGTTCGTTTCCGTGTGTATAGTGGTTCGTTTCCGTATGTATTAATTTTATTAATTGATATTATTGAAAACTTTATATGTATCATTTTATACCTCTTATGCTCCGGCTATGTTCAGTTAATCAGTATACCTACTTATTTATCTCAGAAGTAGAATCTAGAAGGAAGCTGTGATAAACCATGCAACTAACAAACTCGATTAATACGATGCTATAGATATAGATATATGATCAATATGATCATCATATGATCATCATTTGAATATGGTTAATGGCGGAGAAGAGAAAATGACAATAAATAAACTATTATAAAAAAATTCTATCCGCTACTTAACCTAATATAACATTATTGACATTTATGTCATTTACAAAATTTTGAAGTATTAAGTCCGAATTCGTTTCACTAAAAATCTTATATCTATGAGCTCTATTTAAATTGTTCTTTTATTAAGGTGATCCTTTATTACTATTCTCCCCTTATTCCTCTCTGCAAACTGCTTCCAAATTTCTATCTTCAATCTCCTTCTCTTATTTTCTCCCCTGGCATTTGCTTTTTTCTCTCAATTATCTCTGCAAACTCCTTCCAAATTTCTATCTTCTATCCGTTTTTTATTTTTCTTGAATTATTATTTTTCTTCCTTGGTCTCCACCCTTTTTGTTTTCCTACTCTCTTGATTCATTTTTATTTTCTATGCTAATGTCTATGCGATGCACACTTTCTCACTTTAGTTATGGAGTTTATTTATGTTTAGCATCTTTACACTGTATTTTAATTATATACTATCGTATATTGTCGCAAAATTTAAAAACTAGAAAGATGGACCTTTTAATAATCAAATAAAAAAAAATAACTTATGGAATACATACTTGTTTGATCGAGATCTGAAATGTGGTGGAAGAATGGCCCATCTTGCAAACAAAAAAAATCAACAATTATTTGTTTAAAATATTAGTTTTTGGATTATATTAAGTAATAAGTATGACCACTTCACTTTCACATATAATTTTGACAACGATGATGTAATATCATTTGGTAATACAGTGCCATTATTATTAGAAATTATATACAACTAGATTCTTCTTTCATAACACACCCAGTTATTTATATAAATAAACATTCAACACATATGAATATATGCATTAGGAAGAAGAAAATACATAATCTTGAATTAGTCTGTAAGAAATTCGTTTATCTTTCAGAAATCAACATCGACAACTAAGGTATTTTCTAAAATGTGCAAGGTATGTATGTAAATATATAATAGTAATATAAATGTATGTATGTATTGATCACTGATACATCCTTCGAAATCTGAAGTACTCTAATAAATAAGGAAGTAATTAAAATCCAAAAAATGTGTATGATATTCTTGTAAACAAGCTGAACATACTACTGTTCAATTTATTTTAATTCAATGCCTTAAATAGGTGCATTATTTTTGCTATTAAATACCTACTAGTTATTAATAAAACATTATGGAATCACGAAGGTATACTCATTACTATATCTGATTCCTTTACAAGTATTACCTGTTCACGATTACATCATATGACAAGAAATAAAATTTTGTATACATAAAAAAAGGCAATTACAGAAGAAGACTTCGAGGTATAGTATTCTTAAAGTGTAGTCTTAGGTAATTCTTCTGCATATATTACCATGCCTTCAGAAGGTCAAGGTGTATGAAATACTTCGCTATCGAATTTTCATGCGTAATTCTATTATTATTATATTATGATTAATTCACTCGTGAGTGTTTGTATATAGTTGTGGGTGTCACAAGAGTATATATAAGCTCACTAAATAATTAGCTTTTACATACAGTGGTTATTGACCATAATAAATAATAATTCCGATATCCCGATCATATAGTGTAAGAAATATAGTCCGGAATATCCATCCATGTCTTTATTTAAATACTAATTGTAACCCAAACTGTAGATACGGTACGTTTTCATATTTGTTGCCAAGTTCAGGCAGATATATGCGGTATTTCTATTGGTCGACAGCAATCCAATTCGCGCAACGCCTGTCGTTGTCGAATGCAGATGGCGATGCTAGTGGCCGATCGGCTCGGAAGTTGGGAATGAAGATCAAAAAGATAAATCACAATGGTGCACCTTTATTGTCGATAAAACTGTTCAAAAACGAGAAAAAACTCAAGGGAAATAGCTATAAACGACGAAGAAAACCTGGCTCAAGCTTATTTTAAACGGAAGCATAAAAAGTCCAAAACCAAGTTAACAAATGGGGGTTAATATAGCATGAAAACATGTTATATACAACATGGTGGCTGATCATATGCATATTTCCTTAGATACTGCATTTCAGAAGGTTTCGCCTTAGCGATTTATATAAAGTGCTAAAAAATGGATTTTTCTTTAAAAAAGTTGACAATTTTACAGATAGCCTCTTTGTCTAATACATTTTATGCAATCTCTTCAGCAGGACTGGGTAAAGTGAAATATACAGTGGAGCGCAAAAATATATACAAGGATAAAATCTCATACCATCGTTTTAAAGTTACCTTTCATTATTTCAATTCTATATTACAATTAATATTATAATAAATCAAAAAAAAATACATCAATTAATATATGTATTAGAGAAAACGACACCACTGAGCATTCGAAAACCAATGCAGTTCTACGGCTTCTTAGATCAGACGTTCGTGACGTCACACCGCGAATCTCTCAGCAACCTTTAGTAACTTGCATGAAGTTAAAATTGGGGTGCACTTAAAATTTGGTTTCTGGTTACCATTATTTATTGGCAATGTAGAATCATAAGAATATTCTACTCTATTGATATACTGGTAAAAAAAAATGATAGTAGAGATTGATGATGTATCGGATTTCTCTCTCTATAATCTCTTGCGGTGAAACTCATCGGCAGACCAATGTCATGGGCGAAATTTTTTTTGTATTTCCTGGAAGTACGATTTGTACAGAGATAGTTTGGATGTCAAATATTTAGTATATGCACGCATCTAAAAATGTTCTACCAATTAGTCTTGATCGATTGAGCAATAGACACAACACCATATCGTCGAGTGAATTTCTCAGTCAACGACTATATACAACAGGTATTGGCAACCTTTGCTTAGCTGAGGGCGTAATTTCGGGACTTAATCAGGTCGCGGGTCGTAGGCAAGAAATAAGTAGGTAATAGTGACGAAAAAAGCTACAGAAATTCACACATTTTTTTATTTATTAATTTATAATAGCATAATCAAACATAAAAAGCACATTAATAAAAAAAGATAGAAATATCAAATGAAAATTAATGAGATACTTGAGTTGA
>CAXKVY010002746.1:0-5000 GCA_964058915.1 Tetropium fuscum
CCAGAGTCATTAGTAGAAATAAAATCTTACTTTGATATAACGACGATTATAAATACGAGTGAGAAAAATACCAAATTAACAATTTCAAATCCTTTTGACATAGAATTAATTAATGTAAATGAAGTCAATTTGTATGATAAATTGCCATTCTAAAATATTTTAAATAATAATAGTTTCATTTATAATAAACTGTTCAAACAAAACTTACGATTAGGACATTGTAATAAAAAATTAAACGGAATACTAATGCCGACGCATTATCTTGAATCCAACTAAATTTAAATGGAACAGAATCAATAATTAACAATCCAGGCAATGTAAATCAAGAAATAATAGATTATTTTAGAGACCTAGCAGAAAACCTTATTGACAATCCCAACCTACAAAATCCAGATAATCCTATAGTACAGGAACCACAGTACAAAATAAAAACCCAGAAAATCTATCTAATAGAGAAAAATAATAGCCGAAACGTAAATATTAACCCAGTTCCTAAAATTAATATAATTCAAGACATACAAATTAGCGATGCAGACGAAACCTCACATACAAGTAGTAACGAATCGGAAAATAATGGAATATAAACAGTAGACGACATTATTAATAATAAATTTAACCAAATTTTAATTGATAGAAACCCCCATCCAAATATTAAATACAATCAAACGAAAATTGACGATAATAATATAACGAAATTTGAGATACCTTATTATATAAACATATTATATATAAAAGCATTAGGCATACAGTTATCCAGAAGATGTTAAACTTTAAAATGCATAAATTCTTGTTGAACCTATTGAAAAACAACAACTTTTTCCAACTATATGCGGGAAAATATTGAATTACATATACAATAGAGTTCTGAAGCATTTAAAGAGGGAGTGATTGCTTGCTTTGATTGACAGAAATTGCTTGCTTAGTCAAAACTAAAATCATTTGTTGGTTGTATGTATTAATACATACAACATGCTTTTATATATAATATGTTCAAATAGAACAAATATAAATAGTAGACTAGGTTTGTGTATTCTAAGAATTTGAGTTCCGTCAAAAACTAATGTCATAAAACGTCACTGCAAGTGTTGGAGTATTAATATTTTAAATTCAAGTATAAATGATCAATGAAATAAATCGTATACTGCTCTGAAGATCCTCAAGAAAGGTGAAAGAACTTGTACAACTTCTAAGTGGTTCGTTTTCGTGTGTATAGTGGTTCGTGTCCGTATGTAAGTCCAGATAATAATATATATATATAGCACTGGTAAGTGTGTTTTCCTTCTTATTCGTCTATTTGCTTATTTATATGTAATGAAATGCTACAAACCCAAGATTACTTTTCACAAAAAAAAAAAAAAATATATATATATATATATATATATATATATATATATATATATATATATATATATATATATATATATATATATATATATATATATATATATATATATATATATATATATATACATATTTATATCTTCTAATTTCTTTGCTATCTTTATATATTTTTTTTGGAGGGTTTATCTTGGGATAGTAGCAATAAAACGACTGATTAGGTTACTTGACGTTTCGGTCCCTTTCTTGGGCCTTTTTCAAAAGAGTATTTTATTTTGTGACATATTTGACACAGGCAAAAATGACAGTTTTAATAAATTTTTAAGGTTACTAGACTGTTCGATTAGTATCATAGGGAAGAACAAAAAACATTCTCTCTATATATAAACTTATATACGTACATACATACCTACTTACTATAAATATATATCTATATAATATTAACATAACCAAAATTAGAATAATAATGAAATATAAAATAGCCTAAGTTCGTAGGGTTTCTTGGCTGTTCTTCCCTATATATATTCTATATATATATATATATATAGTTGGAGTATTAATATTTTAAATTCAAGTATAAATGATCAATGAAATAAATCGTATACTGCTCTGAAGATCCTCAAGAAAGGTGAAAGAACTTGTACAACTTCTAAGTGGTTCGTTTTCGTGTGTATAGTGGTTCGTGTCCGTATGTAAGTCCAGATAATAATATATATATATATAGCACTGGTAAGTGTGTTTTCCTTCTTATTCGTCTATTTGCTTATTTATATGTAATGAAATGCTACAAACCCAAGATTACTTTTCACAAATATATATATATATATATATATATATATATATATATATATATATATATATATATATATATATATATATATATATATATATATATATATATATATATATATATAAATAAATAAATATATATATATATATATATATATATATATATATATATATATATATATATATATATATATATATATATATATATATATATATATATATATATATATATATATATATATATATATATATATATATATATATATATATATATATATATATATATTTGTGAAAAGTAATCTTGGGTTTGTAGCATTTCATTACATAGAAATAAGCAAATAGACGAATAAGAAGGAAAACACACTTACCAGTGCTATATATATATATTATTATCTGGACATACATACGGACACGAACCACTATACACACGAAAACGAACCACTTAGAAGTTGTACAAGTTCTTTCACCTTTCTTGAGGATCTTCAGAGCAGTATACGATTTATTTCATTGATCATTTATACTTGAATTTAAAATATTAATACTCCAACACTTGCAGTGACGTTTTATGACATTAGTTTTTGACGGAACTCAAATTCTTAGAATACACAAACCTAGTCTACTATTTATATTTGTTCTATTTGAACATATTATATATAAAAGCATGTTGTATGTATTAATACATACAACCAACAAATGATTTTAGTTTTGACTAAGCAAGCAATTTCTGTCAATCAAAGCAAGCAATCACTCCCTCTTTAAATGCTTCAGAACTCTATTGTATATGTAATTCAATATTTTCCCGCATATAGTTGGAAAAAGTTGTTGTTTTTCAATAGGTTCAACAAGAATTTATGCATTTTAAAGTTTAACATCTTCTGGATAACTGTATGCCTCATGCTTTTATATATAATATGTTTATATAATAAGGTATCTCAAATTTCGTTATATTATTATCGTCAATTTTCGTTTGATTGTATTTAATATTTGGATGGGGGTTTCTATCAATTAAAATTTGGTTAAATTTATTATTAATAATGTCGTCTACTGTTTATATTCCATTATTTTGCGATTCGTTACTACTTGTATGTGAGGTTTCGTCTGCATCGCTAATTTGTATGTCTTGAATTATATTAATTTTAGGAACTGGGTTAATATTTACGTTTCGGCTATTATTTTTCTCTATTAGATAGATTTTCTGGGTTTTTATTTTGTACTGTGGTTCCTGTACTATAGGATTATCTGGATTTTGTAGGTTGGGATTGTCAATAAGGTTTTCTGCTAGGTCTCTAAAATAATCTATTATTTCTTGATTTACATTGCCTGGATTGTTAATTATTGATTCTGTTCCATTTAAATTTAGTTGGATTCAAGATAATGCGTCGGCATTAGTATTCCGTTTAATTTTTTATTACAATGTCCTAATCGTAAGTTTTGTTTGAACAGTTTATTATAAATGAAACTATTATTATTTAAAATATTTTAGAATGGCAATTTATCATACAAATTGACTTCATTTACATTAATTAATTCTATGTCAAAAGGATTTGAAATTGTTAATTTGGTATTTTTCTCACTCGTATTTATAATCGTCGTTATATCAAAGTAAGATTTTATTTCTACTAATGACTCTGGTATTTCAGTATTAATTTGCTGTTATGCCATAATGTAATAATCATATGATATTGTCCTGGACAGTGGGCACTTTGATAATTTTTTGGGTTTTTGCAGGAATTGTTATCAGGTATGACTGGATTTTCTGAATTGGAGTATTGATTTGTCGTAACGTAGAAAGGATATGCAAGGTGGCTGCTTAGGTGTGATAAGTTGAAAGTTATAGGTCAATGTTAGCGTTTTTTGTGAAAAAAAATCTAGTCCAATTAATCCGTTGAATTTATCTGAGGAGTATTCTGCATATTCGTCTGTGGTAAAGTCTGAGGTCTATTATTTGTCATTGGTGTTTGATTATGATTAAATTGATTATTATTATTATTATTTGAACTCCTAAATTTAAATTGTTGAAAATTTTCTTGTTCTTGTTCTAATGAATCTGGTTTTTAAGTCTGGCTACCAATTGTGTGATTGTGTGTTATACGGTAAATTATTTATATAAGTTTTTATAGTGAAATCATTATAATGATCTATTTTAATTAATTTAATATTGTAATTGTCGCTACTAGCATTTAATTTAGCAAATAAAAGGCTTATAGTGTCTTGAAGTTTCATGCCAAAGTTTAACAGATTTTTGTTTCTATTTATTTTTGTATTTAAGAGGATTAAACAATCGATACTTTTTATCAGCGAATGTAGTTACCAAAATATTTTTAATTAATTGCCAATTATTAATTTCTGATCGAGATCAGATTAGGTCTGCTACTCGTCCTCTTAGTTTAGTAAATAAAGTGTCAAGTAAACAAATATTTATAGGTGCATCACAGTTTGCTTTATTTTGAAATGCTCGTAATAAATTCTCAGATGAAGTTACAAATTTCTGTAATAATTTGGGGTTACCATCGAAATTTGGAATATTATGAGATTGGTATCTTAATAAAGAGTAATTTATGAAAAGAGTAGTCATTTTTTTGATTTTCTGTTGAATTATTTTCAGAACTATCTAGATTTAAACTTTAAACTATTTAAAAGTTCGTCCAGTTTAATATCAAAATTTTATAGTACAAATATTTTAATACGAAAATCTTTTTTAAATTAACACAAATTTAATATATAATAATAAATATAAAATTTGCAATATGCAGTGATAAAAATAATAAATTTGTATGCTTACAGTATTAATATGAGTAAAGATGTTTTCATTTTACAGATGTTTTCTAGCTTGGGCCAAACTTTTCTACACAATAATTAGGGCTACTCGTAGG
>CAXKVY010002746.1:10000-43315 GCA_964058915.1 Tetropium fuscum
AATAATATTTGTATGTTCTAAAAAAAATGTAAACTTACATGTTTATCTCTGAAATAATTCCTAAATTTTGTTCAACTGGTTGTACTTGAGGAAATGAGGTAGACCCTGCAATTCCTTCTGTAAATCTGTAGTTATTGTAATTACATTGTACACATTATTTTACATGGCAAATCTTAACACTGTTAACCAACCTAGTCTCCAAACAAGTCCGAAATACGAAAACAGGCCTATCAAGCTTTAATTTTAGGAAAACCACGGCTTCATTTTTCAATTTTCCAAATTCTAGATCTAGAATCAGCGGGCCATCGGCATCGGCCAGGGTGAAAATTATTTTGTGAACTATTCAGAGCAAACATTGTGTCGGGAGATTTTATCACTGCAATGTATTTAAATGTCTTGAAAGCGCAACTTTAATGCTTTCCAAAATTCTAAAAATGTTTATAAAATAAGTGAATCTGTCTTATTAATGCTGAAAACTAACCTGAAATAACAAATGCTAGTTATTTTCCCTGTTTTCAGAGAAGGCAACTTTTAGATATTTTCAGTCAAAGTATAGGTACACTTTTAACACCCGTCCAAACACCACGAAAGTCGTAAAATCGCATAACAAATCTGTAATCCTTTATTGTGGACGTTAAATACACTAATACATAAACGCACATAGGTTAGGCACATAGGTTAGGTTTTAGGTTATAAAGATAAATAAAAACACAGGGCGCTTTGTCAGCTGTTAGTGAAATGTTAAAGCTCATGCTCCGTACCACTCCGTGATCTTTCATTCTCCCTGAACGACACGTTTTTCTTGCGCATCATCCATATGTTACGTATCTATGTTAGTATACCTGTGGTAACAAAGTACCTGCGACACACGTATTAACTAAATGTCAATGCTTAAGTAAATAAATATAATATTTTGAAACAATTCTTTTAAACTTAACTTTTCAAATCCGAGAAAACAAGATTTTTTTTTAATTTAACTAATATGAACACAGAAACTTTGTTACATTTACAGGATATGACTGCATTGCTGGTGAATGTATAATAGTTGAACTGTTAGCAAAAGGACATTTTTTCCAAAGCCATCTAGCTATATTTTTTATGTATTTAGAATTGGCTGGCAAATACAACCCTTACGAATTAAATTTAAAAAAACATTACACCTATGTTAGTGAGCATATTATAACTTAAAATAAATTTGACTGAAATTAAATATGTAAATTTTAAACAATTTTTGTTATAGACCGAGAGCTAGTTAACAAAAAAGTGTAATATCTTATATTGATAACGAAAAAATTAACGTAACTAAAAATGACATTGAGCAATGCGAAATCGACCACCTGATGCCAAGCCTTAACAAATCGTTTTAAAGGATTTCCTCGTGCCCGTGGTAGTGGATTTTTTCAATATGAGATAACTGCAATGACGCATCTCGAAAATTCTACTTTTAAGACGTACATCGAGCACCTGCCATCAAAATTTGGTCCAATTCAAAATGATTGTCTTCATGACTTTTTTGTCGCTATTTAATTTTTTTTACAGCAACGCAAGAGGCCTATATACCTACCCTATTACAATTTTTGATTATTTAGTTATTCTAATCGGTAATATTAAAAACACAATTATTATTATACATAGTTGTTGGATCATTTGAACCTTCAGACAACATGTTTTCTTGAATTTCAACTTGATGAAGGAAAAACATTTGTCTAGGAATTAGCGTTAATGGCGTTACTTCTCATGGACTCGATTATATTCTGTGATGTTCAGTATCTAGCTGCAGTCTAGGGACTATACTAGTGTCAACTGTTGCACGGAGGTGTAGGTATAGAGAATTTCTCCTCAAAACTGAGTTCTTAGATGTCTGGGTTTGGTTTGGGTACGCGTTTCTGGTATGGGGAGGTTTCTCCCAATATGGCCGTCATGATGCCATATGACCTTGTCCATATGTACTTTTCCCAGAAAATTATATCGAAAACTAGTGTTCTAGCGGAAAATTACAGGCTAACGAAATTGATAAGAGTATTATTTTATATGTTATTAAAACATGAAAAAGTTGTAATTAACTATTTTAATATTGTGGAAAAAATTATTTGAATGATGTTGAAACTATTTGTGTGTCCACGATTTTCGCTGGATAGAAATTTGTATGAATGTTTCCTCTTAATTTAGGATGAACAAATGGCACGAGCTGTTTTTAGCTAGCTTAGAAACAGTTGTAGCTATGGATGAATGATTGTCACTTTATTCTTTTTTATGTCGATGCTAATATTAGATGCTGCCGACTTAATATATTATCTACCAACTAGATAACGTATTTTTCCTACCGGTCAATTCGTGTACCATCCCTAGAGTCATTTTGATTCCTAGTTGGATTAAGGGTTAAAAATAATTTTTCTGATTTTATGTGGTTACCCTCTTCATTTTTGAACAAATGAACGGGACACATTTCTGGGTTGTTATTGTTTGTTACTAGCCACTTATACTATCAGTTAATTTTTTTAAACTCCCATGAGCTGTTCTTGAAAACATTTTATTCTATCCTTCCACTTAAATTACCTTCCTTATTAATTTCGTCAATAAAATACTGGATACAAACTGACGACCCTTTTTCTCCCCTCCAAGCCAACTCAAATGGACGGATGGACGGCTGGACGGATGGACGGATAGACGATGGACGGATGGACGGATGGACGGAGAGGCTGATGGAGAACGCATAGATGAATGGATTCATGGATGCACGGATCCATGAATGCATGAAATATTATTACATGAGTCAAATAAAATTGCTCTCTATAGTACAATCGTATTAGCATGAAAAGAAAAAATAAATGTTAAACTTTTGCCATTTAGGGATTATACCCGCCAAAGTAAGACTTTTCAAATTCAAAAAAGATAAACTGTAAAGTGGTCGCTTCACCCCCAAAAACCACCCCAAACGTGCACTTTGGCAGCCTGCAGCTGCAAGAAAGCAGGGCTGTGGTGCCTCTCCTTTTGCAAGAACTGCTCAGGGCATACATGCAAAAATTCACCAGAGCCTGATCTCCAAAATGAACATGCAGAAAGAGAACACAAAGAAAAAGATATTATGGACGCACTGCTAGACTATGAAAAAGAGCCTGAAATAGAGGAAACTCCCTTCGGTGCCAAACGCCTAAAATATTAACTTTATTTAACAGTTGCTTTACATTGCCTTACTTTAAAATTTTCCTTACAAATTTTCTTTACAAAAGACAGTAAGAATCGCTATAATAAACTACATATAAAAATTAAGTGTTTTAATGTTCTTTTTTTTAACCTCTTGAACATCTTATAAAAGTCACTCTAGATAAAGCCTATATTAATGGAAAGGTGAGCGGGTTATTTTATGCTCTTTCAAACATTGCAAGTACACTATGTAGTATGAAAATTCCTCAGGAGGCGGAAGTCGTGCTGGCGGGGGGCAGTAGTTTAATGTATACTAATGGTAGTAGATACCACATTAAAAATATTCCAAAATAAAACGAATATTGAACACTAGCAGTGCACTTTTTCAAAACTCTGTATCTCTGTACAGGAAATTTAATCCTCTACAATTTACTAACCTGAAGTTGTTGGCTAAAATCAACCGCTTTTAAAATATTTCGAAAAACACGAACGGGTTTTTCGAACAATCATACTTAACAAATAATATAATCTTTTTGAACCCTTAAATAGCAAGAACCCTAAAAGTAAACAATATTATTTTATGTAATTTGGAAAGAGTCTTTCAACGCATTTCGCGGTGAAACAACTATTATATACCAAACCAAACGCCACCTACTAACAACTCATAGAATCTCATACTTCTGCTGTAGTAGATAACACACCCAAATTCAATAAATAATAGAGAAACCTGCAACTAAATACATTTTTCAAACCTTCTACCTGCTAAAAATGAAACCTTATAATACATATGGTTAAAGCAGTGTCGGAATATATATAATAATTCATAAACATTCAGCATATAAAGTAAAGTTGAACAAAACAAAAATGAACAAACAGGAAGGCTACTATTACAACAAATGTTTCAGTGAGACAGCAATTGCAAAAATTAAGCTCCTCTATATACATACTTTTCTCGATATAATTTCAATATAATAATAATAACAAATAATAAATAGTCTCTCTAATAACAATAACAAATAGTTTTTATATTGTATACTTTTTTCCCACAACAAATGTATTTCTTTTGGCTAAATGGCTTTTTATAATATATTTTAATTTATAATTATATTTTTAATTTATAATATATATTTTAATTAGGTTAGTACTTATTAGTTAAAAACTACATATTCGAGAAACAAAAAGGGAGGAGATCAAAAATTATATCAAGATAAGTAAATACATACATAGAAGGAAGAAAAATTGTGGTATATTTGTTTATTCATTTTGATGTTTTATTATTGTATGCTGCGGATGTTTAAAGATTAGGATTATTGTTGTTGCAATATGTAGTTTGTGGAACTTTTGTTTCCAGCCAGTAAGTAGAAAATATTGTTAATTACAGGTTTCTGTATTTCTTTTGAATTGCCCTTGATTTATGATTCGGCGGGATTGTAATGTTCTATGGATTTTTGATAGGTGGCTCTGGTTCTGGTGTAAATTATTTGTTTAAAACCTGAATATTGTGAGGATTCTTATTTACTTTTGTGTTTCTAGTTTTATAATGTTAGCTTTGAAATTCTTTGCTATTCATATTTATTTTGTGAAAAGTAATCTTGGGTTTGTAGCATTTCATTACATAGAAATAAGCAAATAGACGAATAAGAAAGAAAACACACTTACCAGTGCTATATCTGGACACACATACGGAAATGAACCAATATACACACGAAAACGAACCACTTAGAAGTTGTACAAGTTCTTTCACCTTTCTTGAGGATCTTCAGAGCAGTATAAATCGTATACTGCTCTGAACTGTATACTTGCGATCAGAGATCGCCTGCACTTGGGCCCCATTGGCCCCTTGTGCTTCCTCCGTTAGAGAAATGTCTCCCTAGGCCATCGACCAGCATAACATTGTACAAAAGGTGACGATGATGCCTAGGGGCATTTCTTCCCTCAAATTGACCATGGAAGGCCAAGTTCCCCCAATATGGATTCCCTGGTCGATGACACGGCCGGACACTCAGAAAGTACATGCTCGCATCCTCTGCAGATGGGTCACTTTATATCATGTTATAGAGGTGCCTTCTTACGCGGCAGTGTCCGGTTAGGATTTCTGTCACAAATCGCAGTTTACCCCTGGACATTGCCAGATAGTTCCTCGCCGTCTCTTCGCTGGGATATCTCAAGAGATTTCTGGCCAGCTGACAGCTACTTGTTTCATCCCACAACGTCTTAAATTTCTTATGGGTGGTTTCCTTTATTAATTCGAGTTTCCCTGGAGTTGGTAGTGTACTTGAAGGACCAGGCCCAAGGATTCTCAGCCTGGCTGCCTTCTTGGCCAGTTTGTCAGCTTCTTTATTGCCGTTGCATTGTGAGTGTCCTTTGACCCAGCATAGGCAGATGTTATTCATCTGGTTCTCACAAGTGCTTGGATTCCCATGTAGACCCTATTGTTATTTTACAGTTTTTCAGGGCCAGTAGTGATTATCTACGATCTGTGCAGATTCTGATTGTCTTGCCCATTATTTCTCTGCGACCACTCTCTTGTGCGGCCATGGTTATACCTGCGAGTTTGTATGTTTGTACTACGTTGTATCTGAGTTTCATTCCCCAAGTTCTCCCTACGGTCCTGCGACACTGCTCCTATGGTATGTAGGTCTTATGTCTTTCGAGGTGAAGATTCCAGTTTAGTTTAGCATCGAAAGTTACCCCCAGGTATTTCACCTGTGGTGCAAAATTTAATGCTGTGTTTAGGAGAACGGGGCTCTCATTCGCTCCAGTCTTCTTTTCTTTGTGAAGAGTACCATTTCCGTCTTCCTGGGGTTGACGGATAGGGCATGCTCCTCAAACCAATTTTCGATTATTCTTAGGGCCAGCTGCATTCTCTGGCAGAGAGCTTTTCGAATTTTCCATTAAGCAGTATCGTTAGGTCATCTGCGTATGCAATTGTGTAGAATCCTTCCATGTTGATGTGGTTTAGCAGGCTGTCACGAACCAGATTCCATAGCAGTGGTGATAAAACACCTCCATGGGGATAGCCTTTTGCAACCAGTCCTCTTATGACAGTGTCTCCTCCACTGATTTCTACTGCTCTTTTAGAGAGCATGTTAGATATCCAGCTGTCCACAATATGAGGAACGGTCCTATATGATATCGGTCCTATACGATAGGGTCGATGTAATTTTGGGAAAGGTAGTTAGGTTGTCAAACGCACCTTCTATATCTATGAAGACACCCAGGGTGGATTCTAGCAAGTCGGATTGAAATCCCAGAATCATAACCAGGGATTTCTCAATCCGACTTGCTACTACATGGAGGGCAGTATCTGTGGATTTTCCTGGTGTGTATGCATGTTGGTTGGGATGCACAGGATTGCTAGTCAATGTTACATCCCTTAGATATCGCGCACATAGCTTCTCCATTGTCTTCAGTAGAAATGAAGTTATGCTAATAGGACGGTATGCTTTGGGGGTGGAATAGTCCATCCTCCTTTTTTGTGATATGAACAATACTTTAACTTCTCTGCGTGTCTTTGGAATGTAGAGGTGTGCTAAGCATATCCTAACCATAACAGCGCCTCCCAACCAGGTTTTCTATTTATTTAATGTCTCTATTGAATGTTTCTTCGTCAACATCCAACCTTTGAAAAGTAGCGTTAAAGTTTTTGATGACTGAATATGTTATTGAAATTTGGTTTTTAATTAAATTTTCATCATTGTTAGTTTATGTTCAATTGTTCAATTTATTTATAGAGTTAGAGTAATATTCTCCATCTGATGCGTCAAGATTACCAGTAAGTGATTTAAACACAGAACCTATACCATTAATGAGTCCGCGTGTATAACGTTTGGTATTATCATAAAATACTTCGTTAAATTTGGATCCAATGGAGGTTGATATTAATTTGATTTACAAGACTGATATGAGATTTTACTTCTGTTTGGAAAACGTTGCAATTATGGATAGCGGGATCGAACATGTTTAGGATTGAGATAGGATCTTGTTATTGTTGTCAAATGCTAGTTTGATGGATGTTATGTTTTTATGTACCAAAAGACATTGTCTTCATGATAGTATACTCCCCACGGTATTATTTATCGGCATTATCGTGTATTGTGAACCTGCTGTTTCGATCAGCAGAAGAAACCTGAAAATAAATTGATTTTCATAGTAAGGCTTCATTCTCTCAAAATTTATTTTTGTTTTGTTTTTGGTTTCAAGATTAACTAATATTGCAGAATTTTGAAATCTTTGAATTATCACAAAGGGACCATTCAATTTGTTTTGCAATTTATCTTTAATTTATGATTCTTTTACTTAAACTTATTCTCCTACTTGATATTCGTAACGGTTTTCTGGGACGTGTTTATAGAAGCGTACCTAGCCTTTTCTATTTGTGTTTGAGTTCGAGATCGGATAACTTTACAATAGTGAGAAATTTTATTATTAAGATCTTGTACGTACTTTGTAATAAGGTCTTTTTCGTTGTATAATGTCTCAGGGGGTCTACTCGATATGTGACCGAAAATTTACTCGTACGGTGTAAATACGTGCGTTTTGTTTACTCAATTGTTGTAACAGATTACAGCATAAGGAAGGATGATAAAAGGATGTTCGTCTGGGTTTTCAGCGAGGTGGACTCTTATCATTTCAGTAAGAATGGCATGAAATCGTTCTAGTGATCCATTTGATTGGAGATTACTAACACTTGAAATGGTTAATTTTACGTCGTACAAGGTACATAAAACACGGAGTAGGCTATTGTCAAATTCACGGCCTTACAGTGAATCCTTACAAGTGTACCATAGTGTTGAAAGTATAGCACTAAAGTATTGACTATTGCTTTACCTGTTTTTTCTTTAAGAGCATAAGCTTGAGTGAATTTTATAAGCTCGTCACGGATGATTAATTAATGCGTTATTATCCGATATAATTAATATCGGAAAATTAATTACAAATTTTGCAATTTCTGAAAAAATTCTTTCGTTAAGCCATTCCAATTGTACTTTTCTTTAATGTGTCTAATGGTTTCATTTAATCCTGTGTGTAAATTATTTTGTTTTGACTCATGTTGGTCTAGTATGATAGGGATTTCGTCTTTGCCGGGTGTTTTGACGATGTTTCGGCAAATCACTAATTTTAAATGTTCGGCAAAAATAAATGAAAGCATTTCTAATATTGGCAAATCTAAATTATTTTCTACATGAAATGTTTGAGAGGGATCAATTTCGTTTTCAAATTTGTATAATAGGATGAATAAACATTTTCATCATTCCATCGAAAGGCAAGGGTACTATAAAATATCTTCTTTTTCTCACAGATTTGCTAGATACTGTGGCAAAATCGGGAATTTCCTCAAATATATCTTCTATAATTTTATAGTGATGATCTTCTAACTTATTTTGTTGGAAAAGGTAATGATATTTTTATGGTCTAACAACAATTGTTTTGTTAATTTTATTTTTGAATAATCAATTTTGTCTTGTATGAGTTCTTTTGTTATTTCGTCAGAACTAGGTTCGTCTTTGTCATTGATTTCTATAGTTTCATCTTCATCTGAATTGTTTGCGGCTAATATTTTAAAATATAATTTGGAACATTCTTTAAAGTGATTAATTTTTATTCTAGAAAGAGCAACGGCGTTCTTGTTGATTTTACCGGATCTGTAGACTATTTCGTACTCGTACTCTTTTATTTATAAGCGCCAACGCAGACTCGCTCGTTGGCCTGGATCTTTGATTGAGAATAACCACGTTAAAGGTCGGTGGTAACTAATTTAAATTTTCTGTCAAAAATATACGGTCTGAAGTGTTTTACTGACCATACAATAGCTAACGTTCTATTGTACTGTATTTTGACTCAGCACAATGAAGAGTTGTAGATGCATAGGTAATAGAAAGATTTTTTTAGTGGATCCTTGTGAAAATACAGCGCCATTAGCATATGCACTTGCGTCCGTTGTTAATAAGAATGGTTCTTCAAAGTTAGAGTAAATTAAAATAGATCTGTCCACAAAATTTTGCTTTCAACTGAAAATTATAGATCTATGGGTATTATAAGCCCATATACAGTAAAAAAAATAATAGTTATTTACTTTCTGCGTTATTCGTAATGACAATTACCTCAACGCAGCGAGGCTAGGAAAATGCTCCCGCGAGCGAGACTAGGCGGATGACATCACATGCCAGCTGTATGCGTCATACTGGATGTTATAGGTAGGTGGTTATAGTAAGGTTAATGACTATTATGAGCTAGGACGGGCCGGTTATTTGTGCCGATAGTTATTGTTATTGCCGTAGCTATTATGCCGACTAGCTTTCACACCACTGGATTGGGGCTGGTTGAAGTTGGTATTTGACGCGAGAAAATCGGATACCAATAATCACGTCTACGTTGGGCAAATTATGAGATTCTACTTTCTGGAAACCCTCCTCTATATTTGACAACAAGCAATAAGCAAACTATATTTGACGTTCTAAATAATAAAGGCACTACTAGATAATACTGTGAATAATATGGTTGATCTATCGCGCCTGCAGACCTTTGACGTCACATGCTTGCTGTGACGTCAAATCAATGACAACGCGTTTATCCGATTCAAATAAAGCAAGCTCGGACGCTGTTGTGGTTCGGATTGACTTTTTTTCAGGCACAGTTCTAATATTGCTATTACTAGGTCAAAAGCTTCATTCCTCACTACTTTTAATGTATATTATTTTTTTTGTGGACACACCTATTGGAGAGGATATTAAAGCCTGTTTCAGTTCGTTACATAAATTTTTGCATTGAGTATCAAAATGAAATAATATGTCTTTTAGAACTAATTTAGTCATTGTTTTTGAAATTTTTGCAAAATTTGAAATAAAACGTCTGTAATAACCAGCTAGCCATAGAAAAGACTTTTTGAAAGTTTTGAATACAATCGATTTTCGCGGTATTCGGTTTTACTACATTTTCAGTTATAACATGTCCTAAATACGTCGTCCATGTAAACGAGACAACGTTCATTTTGAATTCCCAATAAAATGTTATCCATCACTCTTTGAAACGTTGAAGGAGCATTTTTCAATCCAAAATGGCATAAGTCAAATTCAAAGTGTCTATTTTCGACTGTGAAAGCGGCCTTTTGAATAGCTTTAGAATCAATTTTGATTTGGTGAAAACCTGATGATACTAAATCTAAAGTAGCGAAATATTGGCATCGCCCTGATTGGTCAAGTAAGTCTGAAATGTTCGTTCGGAAGGGGATATTTGTCGTCTATTGTTACTTCGTTTCATTTTTGATAGCCAATAATTACACGCCCTTTCTCATTTCCAGAAGCGTGATTTTTTTCCAAGACTACCCAAACTGGGGAGGACCATGGAGACATTGAATGTCGATTTATACCTTGGTCTAACATTTTTGAGACTTGTGTTTTTACATTTTCTTTGTGAATTTGTGGTTATCTATAAGATTTTATATAGGCAAGTTTAGCATGATTAGTGACAATTGCGTGTTTAATTTCGTTTGCAAATGATAATTTGTCATCTTCTAAATAAAATAAGTCCGATTTTTTTGGTTAAAAGTTCTATTTGGTTAAAAATAAATTAAAAATTTATAGTTTTCGGCATTGCGTTTGCATTGACTGATGTTAAAAATTCACCTTTGTGATATATTTTTACAATGGAATTTGGAAGTCTTACTCTGTCTATTTCCTGCGCTAACAGTATAGCGTCAGTATTTACTAAGTTGCGTTTTAATTTAACAATTGGTTCTGTACAAGGTTCTAAGGAAATATTGTTCGTAATATCAAAATTATCTGTACACTCATGAAGTGAATTTTCAGTAACTGAAAAGTGGGATGGTCAGTAATATGTTTATTTCTTAAATCAATTATCCAATTCTATTGTTCTAGAAAGTCGGAACCTATAAGTCCGTCGAATTCTATGTCCAAGTTGTGTATGTAGACTTTATGCGAGTTACCAATTTGAAATGGAATAAGTGTTGATTCGTTTATTATGATTTTCTGGTTTGTTATTCCTTGAATAATAGCATTTTCCGGGGATCTTTGCATATAATTTTCGCATATTTTTTGTTTGAAAATAGTTAAACCAGCTCCAGTCAATTAAAATTTTAAATTTATTTGTGAGGTCATTTAAATAAAAAAAGATTTTTTGAGTGTACGGTTAATAGTGGCTTTTGAAAAATATCTGTTTCTGGGAATATCTGGGAAGTTCACATCGGGGTTGAAATTCTGTAAATTCATTGTTTGAATTTGATTTATCAATGTGTCTAGTGTTTGGTCTCTTTGATAGTCCGAGGGATCGGTTGGAAACGGGGAATTGTGAAAATTTTCGTTAAACGATATTTTTTCTTGATTATCAGTATAATCAAAATGATCACATTCTGCAGTATAATCAATATCATTAAAGTCGTGTTGATAATTGTTTGAGTTTTCGCTTGGTAAATTATCATAATTAACATGATGAGTTTTATTTTGCTGGAATCTATTAAAATTTGGGTTTGATTGGGTTGCTGATGGCCTGTTTTGATTTGAGTAATTTAGATTGGGTCTAATTCCTGAATTTTGTTGAAAATTTGGACGATTTTGTTGATAGTTCTGATTTTGTTGCTGATGTGGTCTTGGATTTTGATTGTATTGATTTGGTTAGAAATTAGGTATTTGTATCAGTTGAGGGGTTTGGTTTGAATTACTTTGCAAGCTTGGTCTGGTAAAGTTTTGCGATGCTCTCTTGCACTCATTTATTAAATGACCTGTACGTTTGCAATAAGTCAGTTTTTGTGGGATCGGTTTCCTTATTTGATTTGTGATTTGCGTTGTATTTGGTGTAAAAGGTTTTCAAAATTTTTCATTTTGGAAATACGACAGTTGTAGTTCCCTACGGAATCTGTTCGTAGCTACAAGCATATCTTTGGGATTACCAGATCTTATTCTTTGTCCTAACTTAGGTTCAAGACCGACAATCAATGTATTGAGGATCATTGCCTCAATTAATTCGGAATGGGCCTTATTTTGTTCTGGAGGCATCATTTGCTTTTGTATAGTGGCGTGCATTTTTGCGTTGTGCGTCTGTAGCCAGGAGACAAAAGTAAGTGCGGATTCGTTGAAGATCCTGTATTAGTAACGTGTGGTCACATGACTTACCAATATCCAAATTTAATAAATGCCTGATTTCTTTCCAAGTGGCTGCCACACAGCTTGTCTTTGACATGGATAGTTAGAAGTAGTTTTTGATCGGCGATTGTCATGCTAAAGGCGGTATTGCAAGAATTCAAAAATGTTTGCAAGAAGATCTGATTACCGTCGCAATCAGGGAAAATTGAAAATATTTCCGATAGTCTGTAGGGCTCTACAGTTACGTTTGCATCGGCATCGGCGTCATTTGCTGGCCGTGCCATTGCTAGAATGCGTTGCGTACACAAAAAATATGTACGAGAGCACCAAAAAATGGATGTATATTCGCTACGTTGGAATATAGAACTGTGGTTATAAAGAATATATTTCATTGCTTTTCAAGTTGCACAAAAATACATTTAATACAAGAATACAAGATGATTCTTAAAAGTTTGGACTTATATGAAGCTGCACATGGGCTTGTAGGTACTTATGCGTCAAGAGATGGGGATCTGCCACCACGGTGAGGGAATCGTACATATTCTGGAAGTCTGGCTCGTCCAGATAGGCACCACGAAGATTTTCCCCTTGTTCTAAAGAGTTGTACTACCAATTTTGTTGTTTTGTACCACTACCCGGGACTGTGCCAATTTTGTTATATTGCTCGCTGCAAAAATAACTTTTTAAAAACTTTTATTTGAGTTACAAAATGGAAATGGGAGGAAATAGGGGAAATAGTTGCAACTATGTGAGAAAATACAAATATGAGTGAGTTTAATTTTGATCTTTACTGCTTGGATACAAAGACTTCACTAGTTGTTACATGGTACTACACTGAATAGTACATAAACTGAAATGTTCTTATATAAACTATTTAATGTAAGTCAGCATGCAGGTGCACAAGCGACAGCTTGGTCAATAGCTTAATCTACATTACGTGCTGATAAGCGAAATATAAAAGCATGAGAAAGGATGTGTAATATAATATGCGCTGATATGGAAATGTTATCTGCGTAAGGTTAATATATATAAATAACTTTAATATATATATATATATATATATATATATATATATGTATATATGTATATATATATATATATATATATATATATATATATATATATATATATATATATATATATATATATATATATATATATTTATATATATATATATATATATATATATATATATATATATATATATATTTATATATATATATATATATATATATATATATATATATATATATATATATATATATATATATATATATATATATATATATATATATATATATATATATATATATATATATATATATATATATATATATATATATATATGTATATATATATATATATATATATATATATATATATATATATATATATGTATATATATATATATATATATATATATATATATATATATATATATATATATATATATATATATATATATATATATGTATATATATATATATATATATATATATATATATATATATATATATATATATATATACCCTGGATGGATGTATTTATTAGCTTTGAAATTCTTTGCTATTCATATTTGTTTTGTGAAAAAATATATATATACATATATATATATATATATATATATATATATATATATATATATATATATATATATATATATATATATATATATATATATATATATATATATATATATATATATACATATATACATATATTTATATACATATATACATATATATATATATATATATATATATATATATATATATATATATATATATATATATATATATATACATATATTTATATACATATATACATATATATATATATATATATATATATATATATATATATATATATATATATATGTATATATATATATATATATATATATATATATATATATATATATATATATATATATATATATATGTATATATATATATATATATATATATATATATATATATATATATATATATATATATATATATATATATATATATATATATATATATATATATATATATATATATATATATATATATATATATATGTATATATGTATATAAATATATGTATATATGTATATATATATATATATATATATATATATATATATATATATATATATATATATATATATATATATATATATATATATATATATATATATATATGTATATATATATTTTTTCACAAAACAAATATGAATAGCAAAGAATTTCAAAGCTAATAAATACATCCAGGGTGAAAATTGGATTTTTTTCGAATTTTCGAAGAAACAATTAATACATACAACCAACAAATGATTTTAGTTTTGACTAAGCAAGCAATTTCTGTATCACTCGCTCTTTGAATGCTTCAGAACTCTATTGTATATGTAATTCAATATTTTCCCGCATATAGTTGGAACAAGTAGTTGTTTTTCAATAGGTTCAACAAGATTTTATGCATTTTAAAGTTTAACATCTTCTGGATAACTGTATGCCTATTGCTTTTAAATATAACATGTTCAAATAGAACAAATATAAATAGTAGACTAGGTTTGTGTATTCTAAGAATTTGAGTTCCGTCTCAAACTAATGTCATAAAACGTCACTGCAAGTCTTGGAGTATTAATATTTTAAATTCAAGTATAAATGATCAATGAAATAAATCGTATACTGCTGTGAAGATCCTCAAGAAAGGTTAAAGAACTTGTACAACTTCTAAGTAGTTCGTTTTCGTGTGTATAGTGGTTCATTTCCGTATGTATGTCCAGATATAGCACTGGTAAGTGTGTTTTCCTTCTTATTCGTCTATTTGCTTATTTCTATGTAATGAAATGCTACAAACCCAAGATTACTTTTCACAAAACAAATATGAATAGCAAAGAATGTGCAAAAAGATGCACTTATATATTTGAGATGGGTACTCAAGGATCTCGAACAACACACGAGTATAGTTTAACTGGTACAAAGAAGGCTTTGACAAATTTAATCAACAAACAAAACTACTGTCAGTTTCTCAGTCGATTTGAAAATCGCATCTAATTTGTTATCTCATTAATATTACCTCGTATAAAACGTTAATAAGAATTATTCTACTCAAGAATTAGTTACTTATTTATTTATTACTTATGACTTATTTATTCGAGAATGTCACAGAAATTATCATATAAATAGATACCAACAACCTGGGATAACACACATTTTTCTCTGATAAATAGCAAAGGCGGCTAGAGACAGAGCATATACGCACTAAAAACTCGCATATATATATATATATATATATATATATATATATATATATATATATATATATATATATATATATATATATATATATATATATATATAATCTAGTAATATAATCAGTCGTTTTATTGCTACTATCCCAAGATAAACCCTCACAATTAATTAATGAATAACAATTATCTATGTACATATTATATTGTATTACATTCTAACTTCGATGAACGATTCTAAGTTATAGGTTTTCCATAAATCAAGGTTTGTGTTCTATACTTGCATTGAACTCTCTTTTCATTACAATGCATACCTATTATTATTAAAATTACTAGCCGGTAGAAGGTACTACCGATGACGATATCCACCTGAACTTCTACAATTATGAATCAATTTTTATATAAAAATATATTATATTATTATTTTGTATATACGGGTACTTGGTAATGAAAATTGACATATGGTTACTATTGACTAGCATAATTTCTGCTGATGATAGATCAAGACGTAGTTATCTATGATTAATAATTTAGGTTTCTGCAGGTAAGCTAAGATCTGATCCTCGAGGTCTTGAGACAGTCAAAACTTGTTTCTTTCCAGTTACCTGTCTTGATTGACTCACCTGAGCATTTAGTATTATTAGTGCCGCTGTAGAAGAAACGGTCAAGTAAACGTGAGTGCGTGTTGCCCATTTTTACCGTTGATGAAGTGGCTTTCGATACAGTAAAATTACTCCAATACTCTATAGTACATGTGGGAGTACTTTGATATTAAGATATTATTTCTAGCTTAAGGTATGTAGTCAAATATTAATGTTTTATTAGGATCGGTTGGTGAAAATTTACAGAGTCATATACACCTAGTAATTTAGGTCATGCATAATGTAGTAAGGTTGTTACTCTCAAAATTCCATAACATATTTTTAAATATCAATTTTTACCATTCAATAATAGCTATTTTATATTGCTACAATATTATTTTTCTACGATAGGTAGTGCAAATGAGGTAGGCATATTAACGGTGATACTTGCAACTCTTATACATTCTCGTTAATGATTTACATACTATATTTTCTAGGCTTATATACCTACTTACGTTTCCCTGCTATCGCTATTGGGTATTGATGTTACATAGATTGAAATTAATATTGTTACAATTAATAAATAAATATATTTACACGCAGTTAACATAACTGTAAAGTCAATATAACCATACCTAGTACCCAGTACAGCTGTATTATTACGGTTTAACGTAACGAAGTAAATTTATTTCAACGGTTATTTGTCCCATTTATGCATGAAATCGTATTTAACCAGGTACCTATGATTTTTTTATACATACATACCTACCTACATACAATTATTATTGCAATTTTAATTCAATTAGCTATATTTAATTGAACATAAAGTGTTTATAGTGGACCCCATTACTCCTCAACCGTTGCATTTAAGAAACGAATCTGTATGTATTTATATATCATATAAATAGCACACCTCATAGTATTCACACAGTGAGAGGGCTTTGCTATTTCTTTATATTTACCTATTACTCATTTCAATGCAATAGTAATAATCTAATAATAAATAATAATATATGTATGCTCATTCTTCAAACCTATCTCTAAGTATTGATGATAACAGGAAAATATTAATAATAAATCATAACTTTACCACTTAGTATATCAATTATAAATACATATAATGAGTGTGCGAGGAATGCTCTAAGGATCAGAAATATAAATAGTAGGCAGCTATAACGACAATTTTAACAAAAAACAATACGATATTTAAAAAAAGGACTCGTAGGTAGAAACAATGAATGCATGTGCATAACCCCATTGATATGTCGATACTCGGAATGTTACAATTGCAAGAAATCTATATACCTATGCAGAAAACATGTGGACAGAACCGATGTGGTATCCATCTTTATTATATTGATATAATATTAATGCGATCTGTAGACAATTTAAAACCTACCAGATGAAGTGTACATGCATTTTCTAATATAGCAGACTATTACTATTTTCTAATTTTGACATGTAAAGTGAGACTTTTCCTTTTCAAAACCCTTTGACGTTAGGAAACGTCTTTCTTTTCACAACCAGTTACGAAAAGTAAAATATTACGGAACTGGTTGTGTAAAGTTCATTGCATAGTAGGTTATTTAGACCTGACAAGCTATGAAAGTGACGAGCTGTCACACCGTTACAACCTACTGGATGGTTTTTAAATGTATAAAATTCATAGTTTTCTTCTCATAAAATAAAAAAATCTTGTATGAAGCACGTTGGGAAACTAGCGCTCGTTCCGCAGAAATCTGCTCCATACACAGAATAGTACTTTTCTCAACTGGTAACTACTAACTGGTATATATATATATATATATATATATATATATATATATATATATATATATATATATATATATAATGTATATATATATATATATATATATATATATATATATATATATATATATATATATATATATATATATATATATATATATATATATATATATATATATATATATATATATATGTATATATATATATATATATATATATATATATATATATATATATATATATATATATATATATATATATATATATATATATATATATATATATTCACATATGTATATATATGTATATATATATATATATATATATATATATATATATATATATATATATATATATATATATATATATATATATATATATCACAAATCCCTGTCTCTTCTTTCTTACTTGAACTGGTCTCTAAATAAATAAATCTTCAACAAGTATAATTATAGCTTTGGCCATCCACCTATCCCGATGAAGACCACCAAGAGCACTAAATGATATTCCTTTTAGGAGCTTCACGTTTTAAGAGCTTATAATCATCTCGTGGTTGGAACTTTGTGAGTTGATTCTGGGAAAAATTGATAATCTTTGTATCAGAAGTAGCAGTTTTAAATTATGTTTGATTCATTGTGTTCCAGGCTTCTTTTGAATATTAATATATCTGCTCCGGTCTAAAGTGCAAGTGCCTGAAGGAGTACGGTCTTAAGAATGATCTGCATAATGTGGTGCCGGCACACCAGCCCAAGCATATCCTTTATCTTTCTTACTATGAATCATGTTTAAGGCATCAGCGTGTGCTATGTCAAAGAGTTCTTCCAGTTCCATCTGACATTCGTCTTCTCTCTTTTTTATGCCTTCCGAACGTAAGCGTTTTGGCAGAAACGAACGCTAAGGCGTTCGTTTCTGCCAATCCTGAAATATGTTTTCTACTCTTGATACTACGTACTTCTTCAATTGTGTTGGTATCCCCGCCATTTCCCAGACTGCTAACACATCATTGGCAGTAAAATCGCAAGAGTCTTTGATGGTTTGTTTGACGTCACTTTTATAGTGGAGCAAAATACGTAAGACCCCTTGTCTTGAGGGAAGTTTGGCATCATTTATGGTTGATGAGGTATGGCCGACTATATAATTTTGTTTTTTGTAATCTTCTTTCATACAGTGACGTGGATCATGTAGCATTGCTGCATGATGCCGACGAACTGGATGCCATCATAAAAAGCGTTGCTACTGTACTAGCTCTAATAACTTATCTGTAAGTAAGAAAAAATACTAAAACATATTACCTGGTTAAAAACAGAAAACATGTATTTGTTTACAAACAATAAAACCCACCACTGTAAACAAAACAATCCTAATATATACTAACTGCGATGTAATGCTGTCAGCAATTTCGACATTACTGGCAGATATGAAGAGAATGTGGGAGGGGCAAGCAGACGTGGACGAGGGTGCTGGCGCAGTCGCGTGTAAGTCAGAGATGTACTGTAGGCGAGAATATATTACCATTTTCATATAAGTTCGAGCATGTACGCTTGTATCGAGCATGTATCTCTCACAGTTATGCTTGAATTAAGTAAAATTTAACAATGTTGACTAAACTTTGATATACGTAGCGACCCCTAAAACATTCTTAAATATAGGTGGTACAGGTGGCCTCTGGTTCGAATATGAGGCTTAGGTGCCCGTCACTTCCATGGGCGTCGTGTATCCCTAACATTCGGCTGTCCTGACTTAGTCCGTCCCGGACTCCCACTCGCACAAGCGGAAGGCCTTCATCTGGATATTCATCTGGAACCAAATTATTTGGCACAGTATACATCATTTTAACATTACCTTAATCAAACAAGCTTGTTAAGCCAATATTTATGCAATCAGATTAGATGAATAATCGTACTTCGAGTACGCAAAAGCACTACAATGGACTCAACGAACCATATTCTTGGAGTGCACACATTATTACCTTGCTGGGCAATTGGACATACACAATAAAAACAATAACCATTAGTACAGAGGTACACACTAAATGTGCACTTGACTACACACAATAAAAATAATAACCATTGGTACAGAGGTACACACTAAATGTGCACTTGACTACACACAATAAAAATAATAACCATTAGTACAGAGGTACACACTAAATGTGCACTTGACTACACACAATAAAAATAATAACCATTAGTACAGAGGTACACACTAAATGTGCACTTGACTACACACAATAAAAATAATAACCATTATTACAGAGGTACACACTAAATGTGCACTTGACTACACACAATAAAAATAATAACCATTAGTACAGAGGTACACACTAAATGTGCACTTGACTACACACAATAAAAATAATAACCATTAGTACAGAGGTACACACTAAATGTGCACTTGACTACACATAAAACCATTAGTACAGAGGTACACACTAAATGTGCACTTGACTAAAAATAATAACCATTAGTACAGAGGTACACACTAAATGTGTACTATTAGAGCTTCCAGGGTTTTGTTTATTTTTTCCGTAGTCAGATTTATGGGCTGGTTATGGTACTTGAAAATCAGATCGCTAGAAATTTTAACAACTGGTTGGTATTTTTACAACCTGTAGCTTGGGCACTGGCGATAAGTAAATTATTATTTGTAGTAGACATTATTACGTCTTGTAATAATTATAACGTAATTGTAATAACATTGTCAGCTAGGTCGCAATGTTTTTCCAATCGAAATGTATTGTAATACAACGAAACATCATTACTTTGTCTCTCATTGTTCACAAATTCTTTTAATTTTAGCGCTATGCTTCGAACAGATGTTAACTTTCATTTGACAATCGTGCTATGCTTTTGCGTTTCTACTAAGACGACTTATCATGCAAAATATTTTTGCGCGATCGTCTCAATTATAAAGTTTGCCAATCTCATCAATTTTGGTCACCCATTATATTATGGTCAGCGAAATAACAGTGTCATCACATTCGGGAATTAACTCCGTTCGCCCCATATATCGTTGTGTATTATTATTTATCGCTGTCTCAGGTGGGCTTCGTGAGCGCGTAGATGTTTGGTTTATTTGCCGCGATGTCGATTTAGAAAAATCCTGGCCATAGGTAACGCGTACTACACTTCAAAGTGCAGCGAGACGACATTCTTAAAGTTGGGTATAATCTGGAGTAACACTTCGATTGTTTTTCCTACGATCACGTCGTAAATCATGAGTAGTACTACGACCCTGTAGCCGACGCCAACTGTCAGATCGGTCCCGCACTCGTCCTCGACGGTCCATAATTATTTTATAACATGTTGTTCTTTATAAATAAAATTTACAGCAACTAAAGTCGTATAAAGTCAATGAGAAGTGATGATAACAGTGATGCAACGGCACAACACAACAGCAAAAGTACAGGAGCAAGCAGACAGTAAAATAAATCAGGTACTCACCGATAACGGCGTAAACACATAATAAAACTCACAAAATTTATAAACACACACAGGTGCGAATCCCACTTCTGATATGTTAGGTGCTATTTTACGAAATCAGATTTAATTGATACGTTTATTAACACAAATATATTTTATGAAAAATACAAGCACAATGTTTCATATCTCAAGAAAGAATGCCCCTCCAGCTGGAGCTGGATTCAGTCATGACCATAATGTAATGTTTATGTCAGCGGTTCTGAAATGTTTACAAAACACAGGCCAGGTTTGAATATGAGGCTTAGGTGCCCGTCACTTCCATGGGCGTCGTGTATCCCTAACAAGATATATATCCCTATAATATATATATATATATATATATATATATATATATATATATATATATATATATATATATATATATATATATATATATATATATATATATATATATATATATATATATATATATATATATATATATATATATATATATATATATATATATATATATATATATATATATATATATATATATATATATATATATATATATATATATATATATATATATATATATATATATATATATATATATATATATATATATATGTATATGATCAAATTAGAATATTATTATATGGTGGAGAAGAGAAAATGATAATAAATAAACTATTATAAAAATTTTCTATCTGCTACTTATATATATAAAATTATACTTTATAATTATAATATAAATTTATTGACATTTATGACATTTGTAGAATTCTAGGGTAGGAAGTCCGAATTGGTTTCACTAAAAATATTACATCTATGAGCTCTATTTAAAATCGTTCTTTTATTAAGGTTAGTAATTGATAAAGGACCCCGCAATAATCTTATGGAAAGTGGGTTTCGGTCAAATCGTCTGCATTTTGGATATGTTTTAGGTCTCAATGGGATGACCCATTGAGACTTTTGTCTCAAAAATTGAAGATTTTTGTTTTATAACTGCTATTTGACAGCCTGTTGACAGCTGCCAATTGTCGAATTATTGTATTCACATCATGTATAAACTAAACAGAGTTACCTAAAAAGCATAGTCATAACAGAAAAATAAGATTTGCACTTTGTTATTGCACTTTAACAGCTAGCTGACAGCCTGTGGACAGCTGCCAATTATCAAATTATTGTATTCACATCATACATGAACTGAGTTACCTAAACAGCATAAACTCATAACATAAAAATAAGATTTGCACTTTGTTAAGGCACTTTGACTAAAAAAAATATTTTCTTAACGGTACCCTCGATGTAACCCTAAATATCATTTGTGGATTCCTTGTAGCAAATTACAAACTAATTATATAATAAGTACATTATATTATATCTAAAACAAATACCTACTTTATGAGAAATTTAGTCTCATGCAGAAATTTAATAATTCTCACGCTTTCCACTCGAGCGTAATATGTTTCCTATAACCCTTGTTAGGTAATATGTAAGTTACTATTACATAAAAAGGTATAATCAAAATTTGTTTGTTCATAAAATAAAATGAACATCAAGAAACAAGATTTAAACTGTTGAATATACTCAATAATAATTATAAACACTATGATTTTAAATATTACCTAATTACAGAAATAAATCACAGTAACTATTCGAAATGTTCTCCATTTACCAGACATTTTAAGATCTTTATTTCCACGGACAAATTTGATTTCGTGCATTTTCAGTAGAAATAGAATTATGAGAGGTTCGACACTGGTGCCTCAATCTGCCTAATGAAACGTTTTTTGAGACAAGGGATGTCTCAAAAAACGTTTCAATACTCTGACTAGTCCTCAAGTCCTCAATCTGCCTATATTCTCAGTTCAGTGTATCTGCCTTAGTTTCCAGTTCTATCTAAGGACTCAGCAGGTTGAAGCCATAGAGTGCTGAACCTAAAGTAACTAAAATAACTAAGAGCCAACATGAGAATGTCACCAAGCGATTGTGAGAGCCTGTCCGATGATTAACATCTCCCGATGTTGGGTCAACGACACTACTATGCAACAACAATAAAGAAGCTAACTAGCTGGCTAAGAAGCAGCTAGCCTGAAAATTCTTGGGCCGTCGAGTAGATTACGAATTGCAGCCAAACTAAAAATTATCAAGGAAAAAACCCCTTAGAAATTAAAAAAGCTATGAGATGAAACAAGTAGCCGTCGGCTGGCTAGAAATCCAGAGCTGGAGATATCCCACCCAAGAGACAACAAGCAATTATGTCTAGGAAAACCCTACGATTTGCAATAGGAAGCCTAACTGGACATTGCTAGGTAAGGAAGCACCTCTTATAATGTGAGGCAAAATGAAACACCCATATATAGAGGATGCGAACAAAAAGATGAGACGGTCGAGCATGTAGTTACTTTGTGAATGTTCTGCCATATCATCAACCAGAGAATTCATTTTGGGAGAACGTTGGCTTTCCATAGATAATTTAAGAGAAATGTCCCTACATTCTAGGCCCCTAGGCATCATCACCTTTTTTACAACATTAGACTGGTTGATGGCCTAGGTGATACGGAAGTACAAGGGGCCCAATGGGACCTAGATGCAGCATAATTTTTGATATGTAATTCGTAGAAATTTAAGGTTACAGATTACAGAGTAGTGAGAACTGGTGAGTAGGCACACGGAGGTCCCAGGGTTCAACAACCCCTTACATATTTTAATAGCAACCTTATGTGGTCCTGCCGTACTCGGCTTATCTATATATATACATATAGATATATATATATATATATATATATATATATATATATATATATATATATATATATATATATATATATATATATATATATATATATATATATATATATATATATATATATATATATATATATCTATATATATATATCTATCTCGGCTATCAATATAATACAGCGTTATGAGTGCTATACTACAACTATTGCGCTGCTTTCTTCTACAACAAACTATTGGAACTATTCTTTCCTCCCCGTCAAGATGACGCGCCAATGAACCTGACATAAATTACTCATCTCGACAATAAATTAATAATCTAAGTCCGTTACTCTTTTCTGCTGCGAGCAAGAGGAGCAGCGTCTTAAAAGAGGAGGAAAAGCGGACTAAATAACGAGATCTTTAAACTCCACAGGATTAATTGGCATATGATGTTCGGTATTCTAGGCGGAGGAGAGATGATACATCGCTCTCTGACTATTAGATTTTCCATCAATCTAGCTTTTCGTGGGTTACTTAACGAGCATGGTGCATAAGGCATGATTCTTTGATTATTAAATCTACTTAGGTTATATAATGACAAAATCCGATGACCACTTAGCTCCCTTCATGGGCGTGAAAAGTAACTGATTAATATTTCCAGTATTTCTCCCTAATACTCTCAAGCCTCGAACTTAAGGAGGCCTAAGCGTTTATTTTCAGCAAAATATGTATGAACATTCTAATACCTACAGTCATAGTAAAGATAACTTTGCTTTGCTCCACTGTATAATATAAAAATACAGACGTTCGTTATAGTTTTATGGTTACCATATTCGTCATAGAACTGTATTTAATGTTAATTATTATTTAATAGTAATCCTGGGGCCAATGTTCTTGAATTCCGTTTGTAAAATCAAAGAATATGTGACTATGCGTCGATCAACGGTAACTATGTCCTTGTAAATAGCCGGAAGAATATATATGCATGCTAGTGGTAAATGAATAATTAAATACACATGAATGCTAACATGGACATTGCTTCCGTTGTCCATAATATGTAAATATTTTTATATTTACTTATATCAACAACGATATTATACACACACACATACACACACACCCACACACACACAGACACACACACCCCATACACACACACTCACACACACACATATATATATATATATATATATATATATATATATATATATATATATATATATATATATATATATATATATATATATATATATATATATATATATATATATATATATATATATATAGCGAGAAGAAATCTTGGGTTTCTAGCAATCCATTACATAGAGAAATAAGCAAATAGATGAATAAATAAAGAAGAGAACCTTATCAGTTGCATATAGAGACATATATATGGAAACGAACCACTTTCAGAAGTGATTCGTTTCTATATATATGTCCACCTATGCAATTGGTTAGTGTGTCTTCCTTTTTATTCATACCTACTCACTCTCTCTACCTACTAACACTCTCTACCTACTTGTATTGCTTCTAACCTCTCCTGATGATGATTTTGGACGCCAGTCCACGATGGCCGTGAACAATTATAAGTTATCAAAAATATCTTTTGTTTTTCATTATTATAAAATTATGTTTTTATAATTAATATTAGCATGAAAGTTTTTAACCTCGAGGGAGAGTTCAAAATATGTGTTACTTTATATTATGACTGTTTTGATCTGAAATATTTTGATTGTTTGCTTGTTTTTCTCAGAATCTATACTATGGAATAATATTTTTTTTAGCATTGAAATTAATTTATTTGATAAATGGCTTGAATCAGGCTTGGTCTATGTATGACAGACACATTTCTTAAACTTAAAAAATTAATCCGTGCGATATCCTAATCTTACTTATAATTAAACGAAACTTAATTATAAATAATACATATAGGATTTATAAAATAATTATAAATAATTTTATGCATGGGTGTATTTGGGCATTTTATGCATTGGCATTTTATGCATGTTAATCATCTGACTCTGGCACGGCTTTACAACTTATCAAAGACATAGATATACAATTTAAATACCTTTTACACAATTTTACTATTAAATTCTTAACAATTTCACAGAGACAGCAATTTTCGCAGGTGCCTTGAGATGCTATATGCGTTTTTTTATTTTTCTAATAATGCTTCTCTATGGAAATGCCGTACCAATAAACACAAGTTTAACTTCCTTCCCTGCCTTCTTTGCACTGACCAATCATGATTCACTAAATATTTACTTATTCAAATTATTACTCCATATTTCGGTTTTAAACACTTAATCTGCCTTCTGATGCTTTTCTTTACTAGACTTCGAGGCTAGTACCGGAAATACACACTTTTTCGGCATAATGTGTTTTTACTTAAAGGTAATATCGAAACAAAAAATAAATGGAAATGAACAAGATGCAAAGAAGGAATGTCAATAGCGCGTATTTCCACAACTACACATAACTTCTTACAACGCCGATTCATACTTACAATAAGCGACCTTATTAAACATTGGTCCAATTCTTCCCAAATTTCCGCCCAACATCTTCTAAGGTGATTACGTGCCTCTATAAATTTTCTACCAAGTTTATCCCAGATGTTTTCCATCGGATTTAAGTGCGTGCTATTGGCTGGGCATGCCATGATGTCGATTCCGACTTCTGCCATATAATTTTGAACAACTCGAGCAACATGAGGTCTGGCATTATCCTGTATTAACATAAAGCTTTGCCCTATATAAATGGTGCATGTTATGGAACTACGTGGTTGTCTAAAGTATCTTGTGTGTACCATATATGTAGCTGTAAGGCTTTCATTAATTACGATAAGTTCCGTACGACTGGTCGCATTGAGCCACGGTCCAGTTAACATGCTGCATAGCAAAATTGAGGCTAGGCCTACAGTGATTTCTATTTAAAGCTGAACCTCGAGCAGCAACTCTTGATCTCAAATTACATGCTCTAAGTCGTTGTCTAATGGTTTGCCTACTAATTAATAAGTTCTATCGAAGCTGCACGCATCTTCAAACTACGCGCTATTACAAAAACGTTGTCGCACAGTTGAGAGTGTCTAATATCGGTCATTAATTGGGGTTGTTGAAGCATTTCTTAATAGCGCAGCAAGACGAACAGCCGATGAAGTTGGACTCATTTTAAACTCGAGCGGGAAGACAAGCACTCGATGACCGAGCTGGAACCCGCTTGCCTTATGGCCCATATCAAAGGTGCATAACATAATTTTCATATGCAGCAGCATATGAAATATAATATATAAGTAAGTCATAGGTCATAGCACTCTTGTCTTCTTTAAGAACATAGAAGAGATAGACTTCTTCATGAGGCAGTCCTTCGCCTTTTTGAGGTTAGTTGGGCTGACATCTCCATTGAGGGATTCATCATGGCCTACCAATATATCATACTCAAATTCCGTATAGCCGAGTCAAGGGTACATGGGTCCTTATCAGCTGTCGGGCCGGCATGCAGATCGTCATGCACTTATCATCTGCAAGTAGTGCTTATGCGATCTCAGCATATACGTATATCCATCGACATAACGTGGCGTTACAAACCATCTTACTACCATCTTCGATTAATTCCCCACGGTCAGACTAAGGCATGCAAATAGGCCTGATAACACACGCTAGAGCTGTGTAGTTCAAGACCGAACTAGTACAAAAGATCGATTCAGCAAACTGAACTAAAGGAATAGTTCGTCAAAACAGGTCAGATTCATTCAGTGCGAACTATATGATTTTTCGTCACTGTCCCTGAGGATCGAGAGCGAACTATTGCACTCGCATCACAACATGAATCAATCGTTCATCGTTCATGATTCTGGGTTTCGAAACTGACCGAGACCGACCCCGGTCAGCAATTCGATCGTTTCTCGTTTCGTTGGGCTCTCGCCATTTTTAAGCGACAATTGCAACATAATTGCGAAAATGTCTTTTATTTCCTGTTAAAAAAAAGAATAAACGATTTATTTCCGTCCAAAAGAAGTTTATTAGATACTTATTTGGTAACGAGAGGGAGACCGATGCGAACCGAACCTGTTCTACGCACTACGATACGCTAGCGAACTATTGAACTAAATGAACTAGTCTTTTGTACTATTCATTTCGGTGACCGAGACCGATTGAACTAGATCCCTTAAAAGAACTAGTCTTCTTAGCTCTAACACACGCAGTATTATCCATCAAAATAAGATGATGTTCATTATAAACTCGAATATACATATTACTAAATATAGTATACCTGTGCAAGCGAGGGATACCAGACCCCTCTAGCGGTCAGTTGCTACTACTCATCAGACATTACTAAGTAAAGTCTTTGACAAGCAGCGTCCTGCAATGCAGGCACCTAGAGCAGCGACCCTAGCCAAAAGTAGGCTAAACAACATACTGAATGGATTTACAGGTAACAACTACACAGAGAACTAATATTCTTACCTGTATTGAATTACACCTGCAAATCCGATAAGATAGCTATGGTCATTCACCAATACCTCCACCAGGTGTAGATTAGTTTCGAGCTGTTTGGCTCTCATCAGTACACCGTAGGTAGAGGAATTAATGAATGAATAATAGTATACCTACCTATAATAGAATACTTCATATAAAATAGGGTATGCTCTAGTTCTATGGAATACAGAATGGTTCTAGAGAATTCTAGAGTTCTAGAATAGCAGATCGTCAGATCCAGAGTGAAAATAAACAAAAGTGCGGTATATTGGCAATTATTTATCAAAAATAAATTAATTAGGTTTAATTAATGAGTTGGGCTTACATCTGCAACTGAGGGGATTAAAATACTGCATTTGTGTGCATTAAAATAGACTATATTATTTCGAAGGGCCAATTTTAGAAAGCACCTGCTAGAATTTCTTATAGAGAAACATTATTTGTATTTTGAAACCTAATATATTTCATGCAGGAACGGTAATAAATGAAAATTATTTATCTAATCTATTATTACGAAAACAGAAACAGAATATGTGGTCAGTAAAGGAACGGGAACGATATTAACCTTCTACTGACCATGGTAAACTCTATATTAATTATATTTCAGATATATTTTTTTGTATCATGTAACTTCCTTTAGTCGAACAAGAATTTTCTGGAAAGTCACATTGTTTGAACATAATTTTCGTTGAGATTGCGTGTTATCAAAAAATGTGAAATTCGGATGGATAGTTCTAACCAACAATCGAAAATATGGGTTTCTTACTTTGGCAAACTAATTTTTAAAACGGAAAAAATAATTTAGATGAAAAACTAAGTAGAGATATGGGTATAGCAGATTGCAAAACAACTGTGGTCACAACTGATCCCACCTGGTTATGGTAATACATTAATTTATCAATGCTGCTCCAAAATCTTAGGTACTGTAATTTTTTATTGATAATGATTTATGCCGACGCGACGGTAAGAAAAAGTTACATCAAGTATTATTCATTTAATTAATTTGTATGTTATTCATGTGCAAACTGTGAACAGAAATAATGTGTAGGTATGCGAAATTACCGTTAAGCTTTGTAGGACAAACCTTATGAAAAATACTTCTACGCTACAACGTTCCTTTTAATATGCATACAACGCTCCTTTTAATATAATTTGCCTGTTGACCAAAATTCAAACCCATCAAGTGCTTGAATCGGTGACTATAATAGCAATAGGCATATTTTAATTGTACAACGATATATTTTAGGTACAATAAAAATTAAGGAGGTGCGAATACGACAGGAAATAGGCATTACTAATTAGCAAGTGGCAGTGCTGCTTACACTTATACACAGTCGCCCGAGACTAGCTGAACGTCACATATCCAAGACTCTAGCCGCCTCCTCATACGGTAGAGGAGGTACGGAGTCATAAGTCGCACGGTAAATCTTCTATTTCAGGTATTTTATGTAGATGATCAAACCCATTTTCCCATTTTCAAAGGGACAGTACCGTTTATTTAATAGTTGTTCCTTTGTCCCGTAGAAACACTTGGGACGCAAAAATTATATGTGCCTTCTTTTACATTTCTTCGTTTATATTCCTTCTTTTATATTTACACCATTAGAGCGAGTGTTTAAATGATTTTTTCTATACGAAATTTGGAAAACCCAAAATCAGGCCTATTTATTTAATTTATACACGCACAACCACATTTTATCGGGCTATTTTATAAATAGAAGGTCAGATCATTCCTGTTACTGAGGTTGAAAAGGAAAGTAAGCAGTTGAAACAACATTTAATTTTAAGACCAAGGACGCAATTTCTTCCACAATGTCAGAAATGTAGTCACTCAGATTCAAGAAAATTGTGACGCAGAGGATGTGTATTTACTTAATGAATGCTCCTGACTTTTATCAAACTTGCCTGGAGTACCCAGAACAATAGACATCTTATTATCAACAATTGGACATTTTTTATTGGGCATATTTGAAAAAGATACATAAGTTTCCTGTCTAGAACCATTGCACCAGTAGAAAGGATACTCTGATTAATCAACAAAATATGAACGAATGAAAAGACTCGAGTGCCTCTTCTAAAAACAATGTTAATAACTAAAGTCATTGTAAATACATACCCATGTATTGTCAATAGTTTCATACTTATTTAAAGCATAGGCCTGAATTATTAAAAGAATTTTGTTCTTCAGTTTAAAATTTGATATTTTATATATATTTTTTTGTTGTTAATTTATGCTACATAAAGTATGTAGGTACCTACATAAAAGCATTATTTAACTAATAAACTCAATATCCTCTTTAGTCTTTCGAAACCAATGACGTTAGTTTGGTACGATATTTTGTATTTCTATTTTTATTTGACTAATATTGAATTTTTCCTAATTTCTGAATAGGAATAGGGAATTAATATTTCCAGTATAACCGGGACCTCTCATTCCCCACAACGGACTCAATATCGCCCGTAGCATAGGGCCACACCGGTATCTGATCTATTTAGTGCGAGTGCTGTAGATGGTAATACAGCATTCATAACACCGCGATGTGCCGATGGATATAATAGGCAGAGATGGCATATTCTGGACAAGCTGACAGCATATATGCATAATGATCTCAGGGCTTGACGACATGCCCTGCAGCTAATGTCAGGCATTTATATACCCATAACGAGGCTCCGATAGACCAGGGTGTTCAGTACATCATCTTGGTTAGCTAATATAGGTAATACCTTCAGTCTCCGACTTCAGCCCAGCTGATCTAAAAACTATAGGTCAGCTTCTGAAATAAGCCTAAGTTTTCTATATTTCTATAGTAGACTCAGTGCAATGGTATATCTCTGTGCTGCTGATAATTTTTAGTGCATTTTCAGCAGCCAGTATGTTCAGCAGTGCATTTTCAGAATTTCAGAATCAAGAAGTGCATTTTAGTGCATTTTCAACCGAGCAGGCTCCAACTCGGTGATAGAGTTTGGAATATTCTGCGCGGCGTCCAAGGCGAGACCTATATTGCCAGCTGCTATTTGTGCTACCCTAAATATAAAAGCTCTCCCTTCAACTCCGTATTAGTCTTGGACCATGAGTAGTAGATCCGACCTCTTGATAATCTTACAGGCTGCGTCCATCTAAAAAGTCCACGGCCCCCTGTTGTCGTGGGAAGTATAACCGAGGAGTGGACCATCTCGGATGCAAACTCCGACAGATCAGTAGAAGCATTGAGCCAATTGACTTCTGCCGCTTGATGGTATGCCGAGATGATTTTCAATTCTGAGAGCAGTGATTGTCGCATATCTCCGAGAGAGCCAAGAATAAGAACCATTATTTTATCAGAATAACCCAGGTAGAGCCTGCGACTTCGGATAGTAAATATCGATATTTTGTCCGTGTCTCCCCCTCTTGTTCTATTCGGCCGGAGGCGAAAACTTTATAACAAATATCGTCTTGAGTTGAAGGTCAAAGAGGACATCAGGCTTATTCGCTCGTATCTGCCTAACGGTGGGAAATGAATAGTTCCAGTATAAGTGGGACCTCTAATTCCCCAAAACGGACTCGATATCCCCCGGAGTATAGGACAGCACCGGAGTCTGATCTATACCGTACAAGTGCCGTAGATGGTAATACAGCACTCGTAACGCCGCGTTGTGCCGATGGATATAGCCTAATGTCAGGCACTTCCATACCCATCATGCGGCTTTGGTGCCTTCAGTCCTGACTTCAGCCCAGCTGACCTTAAAAAACTAAAGGTCAGCTTTCGAGATAAGCATAAGTCTTCTATATTTCTATATAATAATTGCCATAGTTCTCCTGATTTGTAAAATTTTAGAATTAATCATCAAAACTAGTTTCAGAGAAAATAAATCAACTATCTCTCCTTTGTTGGAGGTTGTTGAATCAGTGCTGGAGGGCCTTGAGGGAATAGGATGAGGGAATAGGTTCGACTGCTATGATATGTGACCAAGGCTTTCGACTGTGTTGATACCGATATCCTCGTAATGAAATTAGAGTATTAAGATATCCGCGATAATACGTTAAATTTGATCTCCTCTCATATATAACTTAGGTGTCAGTATGTCGACGTTAATGGAGTCAAATGAGATCTACTGCCAACTGACAACGGTGTTCGCCAAGGTTCTGTATTGAGGCCTCTTCTTTTTCTTGTTTTTATAAATGACCTACCTTACTCTATTGGCGAATATTTTTGTGTTTTATTTGCAGACGACAAAACATTGCTAGCCAAGAGAACATAAGTATCGGGCAATAACAGACTAACTCTTGCTAATGACTAGTTCACTTGTAATACATTAAAAATTAATGAATCGAAGACACACATTTTAAAATTTAGTTCCAATAGATGGGATCCTACGTGGAATTGTAAATTGTTGGGTATATACCTAGATGCTACGTTTTATTGGTGGCCGCAAGTTGCTTTCGTTTGATCAAAGATTTAGATCTTTCATCAAGTTATCAGACAATTAGAAAAAATATTTACCTGTGATATGCTGCGCGAGGTGTACACCTCGCTTTAATTCCCTCCCATCATTATGGTGTTCTACCATGGGGCAATTCTACATCCGCTATTAACGTCTTTATTCTCCTGAAACAGACTGTCCGTATCATCGAGGGAGCGAAGTATGGTACGTCTTGCTTCCTTCAAAAGTTCAAGATACTGACATTGCCATCTCTTTTCATTTTCGAGACCGTACTAAAAATTCATCAACGCTGACATAAAATTTCCAAACATTCGGATATTAATAGGCATAACACTGGACGTGCTAAATATCTGATTCCCTATTAATTATTCTCGGATAAAACCACTCAGATTAATAAACTTAATGTTGATATCTACAACAAATTTTTTGATCGATCTGGTAAGGTTGGGT
>CAXKVY010002747.1:0-25718 GCA_964058915.1 Tetropium fuscum
ATTGTTTTTGAACGTATAAAATTCAGATTTTTCTTCTCATAAAATATGAAATTGGTGAAAATTATAAATTACACAAAATAGTACTTTTCCCAACTGGTTACATAAATAGCTATTACATATTAAAAAGGATCTTTATTACCGTATAATTGTGCCGCATATCGCTCTCTTGCTCTCTTGCTCTATCGCTCGGCAGGAGCAATGAGATTTGAATAACCATTCATTTTTATATTTTATGGTATATCTGCCAATTACATTATAATTATTGAAGAACACTAATGGATATAGCATGGCACCATTTTGACATAATACTATTATGCCATTACCCGTATTATTATATAAAACGCAGTAATATATTTTCCATATACGCCTTTACTTTAATTAAATCTACAAAACACATTTTAATTATTTCGAAACGAACCTCGTGAATCTAACATCATGCTGTGAGAGTTACTCTATATCGGGGGTAGTATGTTCGATTTCTGTCCAATCCAACATTTTTAATCAGCAATAGAAACTTACCATGTAATATTTACTGATTTTTTCAATTTAATACACAGAAATAATTGTAATTAAATACCTACCTGATAAAAATAATTCGTATTTCTGTTAATTACATGATCTTACCGAGGAGTTTTACGTTGCTGTATCTGGTAATACATAAAAATGATACTGAGATCGCCGATTACTGACACCAGATCATCTAGATATCTAATGTGTCCATCCGATGTACTATATAAAGAGCCCACATTATTTGACATTAGACAAAAATATTGTGATATAATGCTGCCTAAATATTATATTGATATTTGCTAAATGTGTTTTGTATTGTATTTATTCATTATGCATATTATTATAGAATAGGAATAAGTTCCTAATGACTATCTGTCTATCTGATATTTCTATCTATAATACTTCTAATTATTGTTTATGTATTACCGATTGATTTGTTATGATCCAAAACAAGAACTGTTGTCACTTATTGGTCTAGTTAGTCTTACTAGTCTAGTCACTATGTAATTTTTTCCTGCAAAATGTCTCACCCGCAAAAAAACTTCGGAAATGTAATCCTCTATATGGCCGATTTATTGTCCTAAATTTACAACCCTCTCCGAGTGGAGCATAAACTACCCCAGGCGTTCAAAAAGGGTGAAATTGCACTAACTTGAAAACTTAGCTGAAACCGTTAGTCTGACAACGAAAATTTGTTATTAATAAAAGTAGATTTTGAGTTTTTCTACCGAAAACTCCCGGAAAGCATAGATATATGCTAGTTTTTGAATGGAAGGCCCCAGTAGAGGGGCACTTTTTCCCTCAATGTTTCGCGGATTAATTCTGGCTACGTTCGAACATTCCGAGCTTCTCAGCCTTAACCATTGCTCTGATTGCGATTATGTAGTAGAAAGTATCATATTCCTGGGTAATTGAATTTGAATTGGAATTAATTTTGGCGCAACACGCATACTTATACTGAAAAATTGTACTAAAATGTACCCCTTTGTCGCATGTGCTATAAATTCTGTCCAAAGCACAATATTCTAAGTTCCTTTCGGGGTTCGATAGACTACTTTTTCCTTTACGTAACTGTCGATTTGTTTCTTCTTTTTTACTTAATAGTGTTTCATTGGGAAAAGGTGCCGCGTTGCCACTTTTTCAGGTGCAGAGCCAAAGAGGTGCGAGTTAGGGATATGAAGACACCCCTAAAAGATAGGTTGCCTAAAGACTCAGAAGGGGTGTTTTAGCGTTTTTCTCAAAAATTTTCTTTTTTTAATAAAGCGCACTTGTAGGTAGTGCTAACTTTTAATGAAAAAATTGAGAAAAAGTCAGCGCGGCACTTTCCCGGCTCTCAGTCAAACAGTATTAAGTAAAAAAAAACAAATCGGCAGTTAAGTACAGGAATCAGTGGTCCATCGAACCACGAAAGGAACATCGAATATTTTGCTTTGGTCAGAAGTTATAGCACATGTGACAAGGGGGTAAATTTTAGTCAGTCTGTTGGAATATAAAATATAATATATAATATAAAATATAATATAAAACGAGGATTTTCAAAACATTAAAATATTTTCTTAAAGCTTGGAAAAATCAGTTTTTCATTTCCGACACGTACCTAATTCTTGCTCTTGAAGCCATGCCTATTTTTCGTTAGTAGATAATTGAAATTCACTGAATTACAGAATTCACAAAAGTAAAAGGCAAACCCAAAAAAGATAATTAAAATAGTCGCCCGAGTTCGAGTTGTTATGAAGAAGTACTACTACATACGATAACTGCAATATGCGCAAACTCGAAGCTGAGCTAGTTGGTGTATGTAGACGTCGGTACACTGGCTAACGTTAACCGAGTGACACATCCAACGCATCGATATGGTGTAGTGAAAATTTCACCTTTTTTTAATGCGCATTTATTAATTTTAGGACTAAAATATTTTTTCAGTTGCTCATAAAAGTTTCAGCTGAGAACAAATTGTATATACTGAGGGTAATTAAATTAAAATATTGGATATATATTAATTGTAATACAATTTTATTTAAAATAATGCTGATTTTTTTCCCTATTATGCATTAATTTTTTTTCATTTAGCTAACATAATATTAATTTAATAATTATTTTAGATCGATTATATTTAAATATAAGGACATTTATATTTATTCAACAGCACAATAGTTTTTCAGATGCAAGAGATGTATGTATGTATGTGGGTTGGAGTACAGTGGTTTCTCTTCCACTACAGCACTTAGGCTCATTAGGCCCCTTGTACATTTCTCCTTTTTACTCGCGTTCCTTTGTTCAAACCATCTTATTTATTACTGGTGGCTTGGTGGCAAAGTCTCTTACAATTTTTATGTATGGTAGCATGGTCTGAGTTACTGAGATTTATTACTCTGTTCTCATTTTACCATCTATCGGAGACCGCGCACCCGCAGCCGATGTGTTGAGTGATCCCAGGTCCCAGGTAGACTGCCACAGTCTGTTCGCCCAAGCCTGCCTAGGTCACCGATCCAATAGCCAGCCGGCGCCGCCTTGCTTAACTCGAAATCATACCGGCCAAGTCTTGCGGCTAGGCGGTCCCTTATTTATTAGTGTTAAAATGATTAATATGATGAATTGTTTCTGACTAAATTAATTTATTGGTAATTTTTTTTTAAATACTAATTATATTTAAAATATAGATCATTTAAATTGTCTCCTTTTTAGATATTCGCACTCTTGAACGCCTGGGGTAGTTTGTGCTCTACTTGGAGAGGGTTGCAAATTTAGGACAATAAATCTGCCCTATAGAGGTACACATTTCTGAAGTTTTTTGCCGGTCAGACCTTTTACAGAAAATAGTGTATTTTAAATACAAAGTGACTGGACTAATAATGTTTATTTATTATTTACATTTATTCGAAATTCTTCGTATTTTTGTTTCGTTTTCTTTTATAAATTAACATATTCATAATAATAATAATAACCCTTAATTTAACTTGGAGGCTTGTCAGCTGATAGCTGTTATTAATCCCAATAGGGTTCCACATAAAGTACAATAATATGCAGACAAGCAATATTGACTATGAACTGAAATATACCACTTGGCTACGTTTACCTTCTATGTTAAGCAACATATATTTTACTTTTCTCTTAAAACCGTTGCAGAACAGTGATTTAATAATATTGCTCTATTTTATTGCAATAATATACAGCCCTCATAAGCCATGCGCTGCACCACGCCAAAGTGCCTTGAACTCTCCTTGGTACGTGGATTACTCCTACACGATATATAGGCCGTAAAAGGGTAATCGGCATCCAGCAGAGTGACCAAATTGTCCCCAGGCGAAGCACACCTTAACGCGAACCCGCGTTGTACGCGATTTAGCAGTCCTTGGACTATTGAACACCCATAGCGACGTTTAGCCTTGCGCCGCACCACGCCAAATTACCTAACCGAGCCTAGTACTCGAATACAATTGAGCTTGAGCTGTGACCATGAACTCTCCTTGGTACGTTGATGCCTCTCACACGATATATAGGCAGCCAGCAGAGTGGTCAAATGGTCTCCAGCGAAGCAAACGTTCATGCGAACCCGCGTTGTACGCGATAATATATTATATTTAAATCATAAGTAAATTTGTTAATAATTATGATCTGAGTACTAAAAGAGATTAGTGATAACTAATTATCACAAAGATTATTTATATTTCTTTTGTCAAACCAACAATATCGTATGCGATTATAGTTGCATGTATTAAATATGTCTTTATTTTCAGCCAAAGAAGCAAGCAATAAAAAACTATCTGGATCCTTCTACAGCAATCATTCACGAAAGCAATCAGGGGTAAGTTACTAGGAGTAATTACAAGAAATGCATAGAGAAGTATATCGTTTTATTGTATTTATATTCGTATACGTTTACTTTAACAAAGACCAATTAAGAAATTAAAGCCACCTGAATATTAGATTTAAAGCATACGAAGCTTTGGGGTGTTTTATGCAAGCAAGAGCGTTGTAATTATTTTTAGAACATATTTGTAGTATACCGACCATATTTAGAAGACATTTTCTGGCGCAACTGGAGATTATTTGCACCTTTCTTATTATTATATTTTCAGTAGTAATACCTACTATACGTACTTCAAAATAATCGGTTATCCATCGATAATTTGTTACACAATTATAAAGAGTGTTTGACAGAAAACTGTCAAACCGACACGACCCTTGAGATAGGGCTTCTCACGCGTTTTCTTTTTCAGTGGTTTCCCCATCACATCTCATCCACTAAGCAGATTTCTTGTTTATAGACTGTCGTCGTCCCCAGTGCCTGCTTCCGTATATTTGAATAGCTTTGACCAAGGCAATTTCTACACATATTTGTGCAATGTGCTACACAGTCCCCCTTTTGCACAGCCTCATCTTTTGCACAGCCCGCATCCTTGAAGGTAAATGCAATGATAAAATTAAAGGTGAAGCTGGTGTCCTTGTGGTGTAGATAGGCGTGATGGTATTATCCTTCGCAAATGCAAGGATTACATTTTATTTATTCATTCTGTAAGTGGCTGCGACACAACATCTGTGTTCTTTTGAAAAGGAAAGCAACAGTCGGTACAAGTTTTCAACAACAAAATAGACCTCGACAACTTACGAAGAAATTCATAATGCTGGAGAACTGTTCATCCTAGTACTCTACAACGCTATATAGATCATCAGAAGCCTAAATGAGTAGAAATACATTTATTTCAATAAATTCATTGGACAAACAAACAGTAGTGATATATTATCCAAGCTACCTGCAACATCAGCATCAGCATATTAGCACTCCCATCGTACTTACTCACTTATGTTTGCACTTGGAAACATGATGAAAGAAATTTTTACAAATGGATCTGTGGGGCTGGAAGAAATTCCACAACACCATCTCGCTTATCTACACTACAAGGGCACCAGCTCCATCTTCAATTTTATAATTAATAACTTGCAATTGTAAGCAAGGATGTGGAAAAAGATGCGGCTGTGTAAAAGCGGGATTGCGTTGCACAAACATGTGCAGAAATTTTTTTGATTAAAGCTGTCCAAGTACGGAACGAGATACTGGTGATGACGACAGTCTAGAAAGAAGATATCTGCTTAGTGGAAGTGGATTATGCCTGAGGGGGAAACCATTGAAACAAATCTTACTACAAAATCAGATAAAGAAAATAGTCATCTTTTATCATAGAATTGCTTTTTATTAAGATAATACTAAGCGTACGTTGAGCTAACCTCAACCCCTTTATTTGATTATGAGCTCGAAAACTATTGGACTAATCGGAATCGAAACTTATTTGTAGCAAATTTCATAAGGAATATTTTTTGTGGGTATAAAATTTTCTGTGAGATCCACGTTTGGGGTGGTTTTTGGGATGAAGCACTTTACAGTTATAACTTTTTTTATTTTAAAAGTCTTACTTTGCCGGGTATAATCCCTAAATGGCAAAACATTATAATTTATTTTTTCTATTTATGCTAATATGATTGGACCAGCTACACTGTCGATGGTTACCAAATCAGACAAAATAAAAACACTTTATAAAATCCGAAAGAGAGAAGGAAATACCAAGGAAGTGGGTGTAATATGTACATGTACACGTTTACGCCAAGGGGCAACTCAATGCAACTCAATGCATAATATCATAGTATCATGGCAACTCAATATAACATATTGCGAGGCCACGGTTAAAGGAAGAGAAGGGGTAAATATTATGCAAGGGAAAATTAAAATAAGGATCTTATATGTTTGTATATATTCAACAATGTTTTGTAGTGCATCAAGGTTTCTTAATGTACTTGCCACTAATGTACTTGCCAGAATGTAATTTATACTCAGCGGCATGTGAAAGTCTAAACGGCAAAATAATGAACTGGGAAGGAATAGATTTTTTCTACCACGTTGCCATTATAGTCGCTCTTTCTGCTGTGCATTTATAATGAAACACTTGCGTGTTTCATGTGGTCGCAATTAGACAGAACTGTTTTGATAACATCGATGTACTATCGATAAATAAAAGAACACGCCTATGTCTTGCTTCGGGAGGGTCCCACTAAACTAATAGAAATAGGTTCATATGAAGGGATGAAGGGTAGCATTGTAGCATTTGCACTTGCACGAATGGCAGAAGAGAAGCACATTCTGGACTTGTACTAGAAACACTTGCAGGAGAAACCTCATAATATGCACGTTGAAGATATTGAATATATTTATATAGGAATTTTCGATACGGTTTTTTCCTGCAGGAATCTGAGATGTAAGATTGACATTATACCCGTATCTTATGTACAATAAATAATATTTGATAATTTGATTAATTTATATTCATTTCATTTAAATTATTATATTACAATGTTTTTGCAAAATCCTTAAATCTAACAAAGAGAATTAGGTATTCCACAAATATCATATAAACGGTAAAAAACTTTAAGCAAAGAAAAGACATATTATGAATTGCATACTTTGGCCCAGATTATTAATAAAATTTTGAGCAATTCCTTATCATTACTCTTAAGGAAGCATCAGCAAGTAATTAACTAGTAATCAATCTAACTTCCAAATGCCGGTTGTCTCTCCAATATGACATCGTATTCAACATAATTGATGGCCTGATAGCATCAATAATGATCATCATAAAACTTGGGGGACTTCCTTCTTTTATTTTCTATTTTAATGTTGTTTAAATTAAAATTATATAGATACTCTATTTCATATTTTTCCCAATAAAAGTAATTAAGTTGGATATTTTATAACTCAAGCAAGTAGCTTTAATTTTTAAAGTCTGTGTCAATATTTCACTTTAACTTTATGCTATTTTGTGGCTTTGTGATTTGCGAGAGAAATTCGCTACTTACCCTTTTCCGTGTCAAATCCTTATTTTTTGGGATTATAATTTTGGACAATTTAATTACCTAAATAGTTACTTTTTGTCTTCATCTATAATAGGCTAAATGCATATTAGGAAAAATATGGGAAAGTTTCGCTTTAGTTGTAATTTTCTCACCTCTTATGTTTTTGGGTCGCGAAACATGAATCTGAACTTTGCGGACAGAAATTTTGACCAGAACCCTTTTTTACAAAAAAAAATTAAAAATGGCACCTTTTTCGGTTTCTCGCCTATGTCTCAAAAACTATGCGTTTTATCGATAAGACTATTACATTATTACAATATTAAAGTAGACAAAATTTCATATATTTTCAATTGTTTTATTTGTTTCCATAGCCAATCGTTCCACCGCTAGAGCGCGCTGGAAAATGGTCAAAATCCAAATATTTGACAAAATGCGATTTATGGCATTTTATGTCCGATTTCCGTGGATTTAACCCATATTGACCATATATTCTTTCACAGTTTTGAAAATACAGAAAACATTGCAGATAAATGAAAAAATAAACTTATAATTGCACCACAAATTCATACATGAAAAAGTACGTGTTCAGTCAACGATTGGCCCAAAAAGGGTTGTAGAGTGCGTGAGCAGGGACCTCAGCGATTTCTTCATAAACTTTTTCCGGGTGCTTAGGGAGTGAACATACTAAAAGTCCTGACGTCTAGGAGGTGAGCCGAAGGGGGGGGGGGCACAAAGAGGGTCCACTTTTGGGTTTTTCGCAAATGTGTCGAAAATGGTGCAACGTAGGGAAAAGTTTTCCTATACGAAATTAAAGCTCTTGGAATTCTCTACAGCCTTTGTTCCATATACTCTTCGAATTGGCAACCGTTTTCGAGCCACACGCACGAAAAGTAAAAGGTTTCGAAACTAAGATTTTTACCTCACATTTTCATCAGACATAATGTTTTGCGAACATTTTTTTGACGTTGATTTTGCTGGTGAGGATGTGGACCACGCTGTCCTTCTGATAGCTTCCACTGCTCCCACCCAAGACATCCTGCTGCTGAAACCCGTTCGAGGGAAAATCAAAACAATGGCACTGTCCACCCAAGAGATGCAGCAGCATGGTTTCAAGGATGCGGCAGTAATCTTTTTCAACCCCTCCTACGCTCGCGGAGAGGTTGAGGAGGCTGGGAAGATGTGCTTCCTCAAATGGTATGGGGTACCAGCATCACAGTCCTCCCTCAACCAGTGCCACGTCCAGTCGTACGTGAGGTCAGTCGCAAATATTAACCCTGACATCAGCTCCCTCCCACCAACTGAAAGCGCAGCTAAGCATCATTCCACGCGCACCTATATACTACCACGTGCAGCAGTGGCTCGGAAATGAGCTGCCCCCTCAAGAATGGGGGTGAAGACATCCTAGTGCCAATTATAACAGAACATCCACCAGCGGGGGTCCTACTGAAAATGATATTTTGCCGCTGCACCAAAGATTGTGGTAGTGGCTAAGGTGAATGCCGTAAAGCCTCAACGGCGTGCCTATTTACGACGATGAGGACGACACAGAGCCCCTTAAGCAAGAGTCACCCACGACTGAAGATGGCCAGGACCCTCACGGCCAAAGAGGATGGAAAAGTGAATCCAGAGAATGTTGTGAGTTTAATATTGAGCAGTTTTCAAGATAAAAACAATTAAATGAGAATTATTCAAATCGATTGCATTTTTAAAATACAATTTTCCATTTATCAAGTAACATAATTTTCGTCTACTGGCGTTTAATAACCCGCTTTCAAGTGTGGCAACACATGTTCGTCTAAAATTGATATTTAGTGCGGATAATTGCTAGAAGAAAAATTACGGCCTCTCAAAGTTTCTTAAAGAGGTGAAAATCCATAAGCCCGAAAACGAATTATTGGGGCTGAGTAAGTAGCATACGGTTCTTACTTCTTTCTCCTCCACGTTTGTGTAACCGCATAATAAACGGCAAATTTATAATTTTAATAACAAAGTTGCCCAAAAATGGAGTATCGCCGTTCAATAAAGAGAATGTTGGCGCGTGAATCTAAATGACTAGATGAAAATGACACCTTCTCTCCTCAGCATGCACCTACCGAGTCAATACCACGACCATCCGGCAGTAAAATGGGACGACCGCCAAAGCAGTTTCAAGAAGTGACGGCATCGTTAAAGAAACGAAAATTATTACACATACGACAGAATTAATTCAAAGACCAGTTAACGTTTGCGATAGAAACAAGTTTCCGTTTGGATAGACAAAGAGATGCAGCAAACATAATGCATGAAGTATTCGGAATACTCCAAAGCGGGGTACTGAAAAAAAATCTCCGATTTGATAGCCTATCAAATATACACTAGAAGATGCACTTGCATTAATTGTTGACGGACATTATACCATACATAGTTTTTAATGTAATCTAGGGCCGAGATGCGTCATGCAGATATATATCCCTCATATGACACTATTAATTTTAAAAGCAAAAAAAATGCTCTCCCACAGTGAAATCAATAAAGGTTAGTGAAACATCTGCAGAAATAACGGTATAGGCCTTTGTTGGCCACACCACAACCAGATTAGCAATGGTTCAAGAGGATGTGTTCCCTCAACAAATCGATAACGTATCAGATGGTCTAACAATAATTTTCAAGATGGGGGTGCGATGAAAGTTCTGGGCAATCTACATACAAACATAAATTTTCTGGAGATGATGCAGGTGAAAAAATCGGATTCCGGCTTATTTGCAGTTTGCATTGTACCCTTGCACGAGCAAATAAAACGAATACCATTGTATGGCATAATCGAGCGCCTTCATCTACTAGATTCTACAGATCTATAAAACTTTTATTTGGGAAACAAACTGAGGAATTGTGTAAACGAGAAATACAAAATAGAGAACAGCAAATGCAGGCTATATTGCCTACTAAAGTTTCTATTTCTGGACAGGAAATCATTATGACTTCTTGCTTCAAATTAACTAAGATCGATGGCAAAATGTTTGGGGTCATCAATGATACGTCAAACCAATCGTGTGTTATTTGTGGAGTAACACCGAAACATATGAACAATTTGCAGTTCATCCAACAGCGCTCTCCAGATACAGGCAAGTATGCATATGGACTATCTACATTGCATGCATGGATTAGTATGCATATGGACTATCTACATTGCATGCATGGTGCTTAGAGTGTCTTCTACACATTGCATATCGTCGGGATGTGAAAAAGTGAAAAACTCGTAAATAAGAAGACAAGAGAAAGTTTGCCGAAATGAAAAAATATATTCAAAATGAATTAAGAACACAAACGAGATTTTTAGTAGAGATCCCCAAAGCCGGATATGATACAACAAATGATGGCAATATTGCCAGTCACTTTTTTGAACAGTATTCTCTAACATATTCCATCACAGGAGTTGATGAAGAGTTGATAAAGCGTTTCAATGTGATATTACAAACAATTTCCTGTGGATATGCTGTAGATATACAATCATTTAGGAATTACGCAGAATGCAGAAAAGTACGTGGATCTATACTCGTGGTATAGTATACCCTCTAGTATCTATAAACTGCTCATCCATGGAGCAGATATTATACAATCTGCTCTTTTGCCTATCGGAATGTTTTCGGAAGAAGCACTAGAAGCCAGCAATAAAGTGTTTAGTATGTATCGCGAGCACCAGAAAATTTTTAAGAGTGCAAACACTGGCCGACCTATTAAATTTTTTTTTCTCCGACTACTCCGATATGCGTGAACATATATTAGTAAAGCTCTTGATGGTGAAGTTAAATGCCTATTGTTGCAACCATCTCCTGATGAATTATCTGGTGAAGTTCTACAAGAAGATTTCAATAACAGTTCTGGAAGTTCTTAAGAAACTTTAATTTTATAAATATTTTGTCTCACCCTGTATTTATAAACATTTTTTCAATATATTTTGGTATTATGAGATCTAACAACATAGTAAGCGCAATACTTCTTATTAAATCCATATCTTTTTACTTTTGCACCGTTAAATTAAATATTTCTACCAGTGTGCGACGCACCGTTTTCGACATATAAGCGAAAAACCCAAAAGTGGACCTTTGCGCCCCATCTCCTTCGGCTCATCTCCTAGACGTCAGGACTTTTAGTATGTTCACTCCCTGGACAAGTTACTGAGGGATTTACTTAAGTCCCTGCTCACGCACTCTACACCTCTTTTACTGGACTGGACTAGTACTCTAACGAATAGGGAAATTTATAAAAATATAATGAAATTTATAAAAATATAAAAAGAAATCTGTTACTAGAATCAGTGTTAGTATGCTAGTGGCAGTGGTAGCTACAACCTGGAGGTGGTAGCTTCATGTTACTGTATAACTTCAGGTAGGCCCCAGTTTGCTGAAAAGTGCAAATAGTATTAGATAGATTCGTTGAGTGATAGTGGTGGCAAGGAATTTTCAGATTGTTTCTGTACCTATTCAGTTTTGAAAAAGGTAGTTGACGCAGTTGACGCACATATGGGTGCAACTTAGTCCCGCCTTCTTGCAACCGCAGTTGCGTGCGCAAGTCTTAGTGCATCTATAGGTCACCAACTTCAGCAATTCAGGGGGAGCAGGGACTAGAAGTATGGTGATTGGTTCCAGCCTGTTGTTGGTCTTCTTACAACCCCAATCTTCAGCACGTAATTGAATCCCCATCCATTGCTGCACTTGTAAATAAACCCTATAGCTGCGGACGGTGGTAGTGCAGCTTTATTTAAAAAGGTCCCGAAAGGTTCTTTCTTATGTCAAAAATATTAAATGATCCAAAGAAGGTGCCGTCCTCCCTGTGTGGCCATTCACTGAGACAAGGAATCGTTTCCCAGCTGTTGCAACACTTTGCTGAGTATAGTATAAGGTTCGCATGTGTTCAGTTACAATGCAATAATTATAGTGTCTTGTGCAAAAATTTTGATTTGTATTTCATTGTGAAAGCATGCATGGTCACCATACATGATCGTGTATGCTTTCACAGTTTTGAAAATAAAGAACATATTGCAGACAAATGAATAAAATAACTTATAATTGCACCATAAATTCATACGTGAAAAAGTACGTATTCTAAGGAATAGTGAAATTTATAAAAAAATTAAAATGAATGTGTGTACAGTAAATAAAAGACTTGAAGCAGTAGTAGAGCTATATAAATCGCCTTTTTGTCACTTTTTTGGATCATTTTCCAGCGCGCTCTAGCGGCGGAACTATCGGCCATAGAAAAATACAAAATAGTAGGAAATTTTGTCTACTTTAATTTTTGTATAGGATGGTCTTTTCGTAAAAACGAATAGTTTTTAAAATATAGACGCGAAATCGAAAAAGGTGCCAAATTTTTAAATTTTTTTTGCAAAAAAAGAGGGGTTCTGGGCAAAATTTCTGTCAGCAAAATTCAGAATCATGTTCAGCGACCCAAAAACATAAAGGATGAGAAAGTTACGACTATGGAAAATCTTTCCCCTATTTGCCTTTCCTTTTCGTAATATGCTTAGCCTATGATGAATATGATGAATTTGCACTTGTTAATACGTTTGGCTGTGAATAATCTCTCTAAATAATTATTTAGTCATGTTATATTAGCATTAAACTCATGCAATAAATTATGACCTATATCAATTAACCAATGATATTTTTACAATTATTTAACCACCATAGTTTTCAACACATTTATATTTAATGAGAGTATATTTCTTTAATAGTTTTCTCAAACTTCAGCAATATATTACTCGACAAACGAGCACTAATCAAGTAACTTTTTTGCCTCGTCAAGAGACCTAGTAAATCCTAAAACAAACCTGAAACAACTACCCTGGGCATTCATTAATCCTGTGACACTTCATTTGCAGAGTTATCGTCCCCGCACCACGGGTTTCTTCAGCTCCAGCACAGAAGAACCGAATGTGGCCAGCTCGACGCTCTCCCTGCATGACAGCGACCAAAGTAAAAAGCAAATAAAACAACGATTGACGGCCTTCTTTGGCAACACGAAGGTAAGACATTACAAAGAGCAACATTAATTAAGTACAAGAGAAAAGACAATTTATCCCTGTAGGTTTATTTTTTTATTTAATTTCCTTTGAAAAAGAGTATTTAATTTGTCACTCACTATAACTGCAAATGACTAAATATATGTATTATTAATTACATCATTCGTAGCAGTGACGCATATTTACAAATTAAATTGAATATATTTACAAATGAATATTCTAAATTAAATTCTGTTAAGTATGTAATTATATTTTATGTAGAGTAATGAACACGTAAATATTTTACTTTATAGAAACTTTTTTTTGCAATTATTATTGGACCAATATTCATTATTGAGCCACACAACACGTTAAAGAAGTCATCATTTATTAAATATTTCGTGGACATATTATTAACTTGGCTGAAAAAAATAATATGTAACGTCGCGTCGTACTAATAATGCAAAATCGGTCATGAATCGTTAGACAAGTATACAAATCTATTTCTATTCATTTTGATACATTAACGGTATTGCAGTCCTCGCTCTCATTCACAGCTATGACATGTGTCACAAACTTCGGGTTAATCTACCACCTACGTGCTTTAAAGAGCCAGTGGAATAAAAGGGATGAAGTATTATTGTAATATTGCAATATCTAATATTTTTACCAATTCCGAGGATAACAGGGTCGCCTTAATTCATAAAATTATAAATGTACGTAGGTACTTACATTGTTCATCGGCAAAACTTCTATTTTCTATTTTTAGCAAAATTCTGGGATACATGTAATTTGTATAAAATGGCCAGAACAGTAGTTGTAAGAATTTACTAACAAGAAAGGTTACATACTCGTAATAATATGGTACATGCAATAATATATATGAAGGTAAAAAAAGTAGTTTCATATTCTGAGAAATCGAAAGTCAGTATCAGAAGAATCATCATTTAGGTGAATAAGTGGTTGTACGTAGCTCAATGGCGTTAAATGAACAATGACAAGGGGGTAGCCTTAAAAGGGAATAACCCATTTATTTATTTCATTAGCTACACAGAAAAAAATTACCGGTGCGTGTGGTTTAGTAGTTCAGCCCTATCGATAAATCCATCATTATTTCCTTCACGTAAAATAATGTTTAATTTTTTAACCTGTGAGCTCTTTGTAGACAAGACATACTCTTTATACTCTCGTCTTCTAAAGTTTTCATAACGCCTCCATGTTGGAACACCCACATCTCATCTAAAAAAACATCCAAAAGATTTTCTCACACCTTGTTTTTCATATATTTCATATAATATTAATTTTGTAAAATATACAATTACGATATATAGTTGATATATAGGCTAGTCGGTACCTCATTTTTAAAGCACTTAGATGGAAATAAATAAGGGCAAGCTGCAATAAATTTTAATCTTTTTGCTTAGATGTTTTTAATTACCTACTAAATTTGCACGATCTGTCATTCCCGGATTTTGTCGCTATAATGGGAAAATTCATATAAAAATTACATTTTTAGGTGTTTTTATAAATTCTTTTATAAAATAAACTCATTCTGAATACTAAAATAATCCTTTTTACTAATTATTTTACCTGTAATTGTACGCCTCTCATCTAGTTATCACTCATAGCCCGGTCAAAATAGACATTTCGAATAATATACTAAAAGCACCCATCTGGAATCTGGAATATGTCCGGAGTGCGGATCAGAGATCCGCTGCACTTAGGGTGCCTAAGTGCAGCGGTAATGGGGCTAAGTGCAGCGGTAAAGTGCAAGTGGTAATGGGGCTTAGGCCCCCAATGGGGCCTAAGCCTCATCTCTGCAAGATGAGACCTTGTCTCATGTTATAGAGGTGTTTCCTTACCCGGCAGTGTCCGGTTAGGATTCCTGTAACAAATCGCAGTTTACCCCTGGACATTGCCAGATAGTTCCTCGCCGTCTCTTCGCTGGGATATCTCAAGAGATTTCTGGCCAGCTGACAGCTACTTGTTTCATCCCATAACGTCTTAAATTTTATGTGGGTGTTTTCTTTTATTAATTGGAGTTTCGCTGCAACTGGTAGCGTACTTGAAGGACCAGGCCCAAGGATACTCAGGTTGGCTGCCTTCTTGGCCAGTTTGTCAGCTTCTATATTGCCGTTGCATTGTGAGTGTGAGCACAGGCAGATATTATTCATCTGACATGCTCTCACAAGTGCTTGGTGACATTCCCATATTGATCCTTTAGTTATTTTATAATTTTTTTCCCATCCCAAAAGCCCCATCGTTCCCATGTCTGTTAAAAAAGTATTTAAGGTCAAATGTTAAAATTTTATGTTTTTTTAATTATTTGGAAAAGTTGTATAAAAAAAATAGGATTGTTCAAATGAAGATGAATCAGCTGTCTCTTCATTGACATCACATGAATCCTCGTCTATTGTAAGATCAACATTCGAGAAAGACTGCCCTTGACAAACAGTACACACTACGGGATACGCTTAGTATTCCTACTTTTTTACAGGAACATTTACCACTACAACGGTTTTGCAATTGCAAAAAATAGTGTTAAGGAGTTTTTCCCGAGCAGGTGGGAATAAAGTTTGAATCGGTTGTATCGGCTCTATATGAAGTACTATCTGTTAATTTCCAACCCCAGTCTGCAAGGTCCAGTTGATTGCCATACCTGAACTTGGAAGTAGACTCGATACAGGGATTGATGAGCAGAACCAGACGTTGGAGGAATTTTACCTACTCGGAAAATTTAATTCATACACCGCGATTTTACGCGCGCAATTTTAAGCATACGTGTAACATTGCAGTCATGCTTAAAATTTTGGTTTGAAAATAAATATTGTTACTATTTGGGACATATGTTATGTTAAATTCCCCGATATTCCCCATCGAAAAAATTCCCTGACTGCTCCCATAGGTAAAATTCCCCGCAGTTCGGGGAATTCCTCGGATATTGGCAGCCCTGACTGAAAGTATTTCATTTAGGCCGCTCGAAAAAAGCAGGTATATAAGCAATAATAGGAGCGTCGCCATCCAACTGAGTTTCATTTGAGTGTATATTCTACTAATTGTATAACTTATGCGTAAAACAGGCACAAATAAGTACTTTTACTTATATTAAACGTCCGATGATGTATTTACGTGGCATATGCGTGCATATTATATAGAATGTAACTCTTTCAACTTTTAGAATCGCGGTATCTCAGAAATGGCGATTCTTACAAAAAAAAGTATAAAGACAATTTTTGGAGATAATTTTATGGTCTACAATTTTTGTCTGGCCTACTTTTTTTATGTATCTTACCGTTTACGAGAAAAATCCAAAAACCGAAAATTTTTACCTTTGACCTGGAATATCTTTTTGTCGGAATAAAACTTTTGTCAAATAACTCGTGACTTTTGGTATTTTATTTATAATGGTGTACCCAAGATCTCTAACAAAATTTAGTTCTGTGCGAATTTTTGTTATTTGACCACTTTTTCTGGCTAACTTGACTGGATTATTACTCATATTTATCACGGGGGTTGTGGGTAAGGATTAGCTGGTAAATTAGAGGCTTTCTTAGCACTTAAAACACCCCTAAAATGTATCACGAATGTATGGACAAAATATCTTTGGACGCCAGATCAACAAAAGAGTATTGGAGACCGCAGAAACAGAAAACAATAAATGACAGCTGCTACTTCTATTAATCAGACTTTCTCCCAATAAAACAAGAAAAGCTTTCTTGTAAAAACAAATATATTACAAATAAAATAGCACAGACCTAGAGTACAGATTTACAGCTTACTTAAAGCTATTTTAAAATATGGCCTTAAGGGGCAGTCAAGCTAGGAATGTGTTTATCTATTTGTGTTACAGTGTTTATCTATGTTGTGTGTTTATCTATGTTGTGTGTATGTTGTGTTACAGTGTTTATCTATTGATAAACACTGGTAAATTAAGTAGTCAAGTAACAATAAGACCTGGCAATTCCTGTTAAATATCTTAAGACACAATGTTGTATAGCAGACTTCTGAAGGCCCCCTCGTATAAATTTGACGTGGCTTCTAGATCCTAGGATGAAGTTATCTCAGCAAGATAGAAAAACCAGCAGAACTGGGATGGACCATCAACAGGTTCCGCAGTATGCTCTGAGAAGATGTCTTCCAGTCTGACTTACGACTGTGAATAAGATATAAATACATGTACCTAGAGCAGAATTCAGTGATTGTCAAGTTTTAACTTCTCTACCTCAAACAGTGATACATTCTAAGGGTGCTAAGTGCTTAAGTGCTAAGAAAGCCTCCATTTATAATATCCATCTTATAATCGATGATTTTTGTACCCCAAAAAACGCTAGAATTATGACAATAAGATTTAAATATGGCTTTACACCTGTCTTAAATTCGATAACACAAGCAAAAAAAATGGTCGATAAAAATCGATATTATTCCTTTACGGAAATAATAATTATTATATGAACACCAAAACGCTTAGGAAGTTCAATATATAAGTATTGCAAAAGATAAATACCTAATTACAATACCTTAACAAACTCCAGCAGGCACAGACTAAAACTGCGGTAAGAACAGTAACTTCTTCAAGTTAGGTAGGCGATAATTGAAGCTAAAAAAAGGATGGCTTATTATTATGTATTACTTTTATATGGAAATGGTCTATAGGAGCGATCACATACCTATTAATATTACCGGCTCTTGGACTATAGTAACCATTAATATAAATTTATATAGAGCAATATTAGTAACAGTCATTGACAACCTGGGAAGGCTATATGTTGTCGAAGTGACATTATGCATCAAAGTAATATGTAAGAAATTAAGCATCCATTTGAAACAAAAGTTATTACAGCTTTCACCTTCGTGTTCTTCATGAGTCGACACGAAGTACTATTTCCAGAGGACAGGTAATAATATAGAACATAAAAAAATAATTTAAAGAGAAAATTAACCGGAAATTCAACTGTAGTTGTTAGAACGTTGATGGATACCTAAAGCTACTTTGTAGACGAAAAAGTAAATTCAATTTTACTGTCTGGATGAAAAAGGCTCGTTATTTTGATGTCTTGTTTACAGTTCATTAAGTAGATATTCTTTAAAGTAAGAGGCAACGATAATAAGTTAATGAGATTATGGATTTATATTTTGAATCTAATTCGCCGGCTTCAGACTTCAATTTCAGTATCAAACTGTGGTATCAAATAATTATCAATTATTTTAGTTGACTCTCGAAATTAATGCTTGCTCCTAAAAGATAATATTCTAATTTATACAATATAGAAAAGCTTAAAGGTAAACATTTCGCTGAGGTCTGCCTTGCCCGCCGCTTTCTTCACGCAATAATATTTATGAGATTATGGATTTATAGTGAATCTGATTCGTCGACTTCTCAATTTCAGTGATAAATGATTATCAGTTATTTCAGTTGTATCTGGAAGTTAATACTTGGTCCTAAAAAACAAATATTCTAATTTATACAACGTAGATCCGAAAAATCCTATTTTTTCTATTTTCGAAGTAGCGTACATATACATAGTACCTACATTCGGTACACGTATTTTAATATGTCATTTCATTGCGTTATCTCTCATCATTGTTGAGATTACTGAAGATTGCTTAATTGCATCTGTGGCATGTGTATCATTTTCTCAAAATTGTTAAGAATTATATTACCTTGTGCATTTTTGGAAAGAGTTTTAGTATTTTGAAAATATTTTTGGAATAGAATCACTTTAAAGATACTGAATATGACTTCACACCGAGGAACCCGGAAGTATTTTCGTGGAAGTATCATGGATATTTTTGTTGTTTTTTTTGTAAATTAACCGGATTCGTATCACGACATTTCTTACATATCTTGAATTTTGGGGTATTAAGTCCGAATTGGTTTCATTAACATCTTATATTTATGAGCTTTATTTAAAATTGTTCTTTTATTAAGGTTAGTAATTGATAAATTTAGAAAAACTGTACAAAAGTTTTTAGAACTCATTTTATAGTCATGACTTATATTCGAATGATATGATAAGGTACCTTAACTTTGTCTATACACTTTTATTTTCACACTTTGCTTTTGTCCGTCTAATTTTGATTAAATTTCAGCATCCATATGGCTTTCATGGAACTCAGCAACTCATTTAATACAATTCTCACCTTATTTCTCTCTGCAAACTGCTTCCAAATTTATATCTCCAATCTCTATTCCTCATTTTCTCCCCTGCCCTTTGCTTTTTTCCTCTCAATTATCTGCAAACTCTTTCCAAATTTCTTTCTGCTATCCGTTTCTTATTTTCTCTCAGTCATTATTTTCTTCCCTTGGTTTCCACACTTTTTGTTTTTCTGCTCTCTTGATTAATATTTAGAATAAAGTCTATGCCATGTACTATTTTCTATACTAATGTCTATGCCATGCACACTTTCTCGCTTTAGTTATCGAGTTTATTTATGTTTAGCATCTTTACACTTCACTATGTCTACTATACACTATACCTACTACACCTACAGTTTACATTCCTACTTCCTATTTAGCATATACTATAATTTTCCCTTCTATATCTGATATATCTTGACACCTACATATATAATTTTGCATTTGTAATCATTTCTCATAATATCTCATTTGATACCTCCAAATGGTTTGCACAATGTTTTAACGAGAAATCTTTACACTAAGTGATTTATAACATAATTACAACTCAAATATAGTTCATCTATTATACAACATGGTTATTTACAGATATTCTTAGTTACAATATCAACAACTTCTATATTTATACATATGATACGTAAGAAATGTTGTATTCTAGTAGGTAACATAGTGTATAACATTCGCTGTATGTGTTAAATTAACAACAATAAACGGAAGACAGATTAGGTGCTTGTTTTGATGTTCCACTAAAAATTTCACGGCCATCCTTGCAAGAAATTATGCGATATCCGTTGACTGCACGAAAAACAGTAAACACTTTAAAAACCAGAAGATCGGTATAGGGAATCATTTAACCAATCGAAAGGGAACATAATTGTTCATTAGGTTGCGCAAAAATATACAAGGTGTTATATTTAAAAAAATAAGTTAAGATGGTTTAAAGTTGATTAAATTCGGCATAAAATTTCTACCATCCTGTATGAAAATATGTCATTTTGAAATGCAATTTATTGCAATTTTTGCCAAAATTGCAATAATATACGGGATGTTCCATTTAAAATAACGAGGATGACGTCAACTTCAGGAGGCGTCAACCGGAACCTAACGGTTAGCCTTTATTTTAGTTGAGAAGGGCATGTCCGAAAACAGTATTGCCCAAATTTTCACAATATATATATATATATATATATATATATATATATATATATATATATATATATATATATATATATATATATATATATATATATATATATATATATATATATATATATATATATATATATATATATATATATATATATATATATATATATATATATATATATATATATATATATATATATATATATATATATATATATATATATATATATATATATATATATAAAAGCATTAGGCATACATTTAACCAGAAATGTATGTTAAACTTTAAAATATCTTGTAGAATCTATTAAAACAACTACCTCTCCTAGCTATATGCTAGAAAATATTGAATTATAGATACAATAGAATTCTGAAGCATTTACAGGTGGGGTGATACGAAATTGCTTGCTTAGTGAAATCTTAATCATTTGCTTTTCGAAATAATAATTAATACACATAAGATCCAACAAACATTAAGAAACATATTGGTTAATATTTCATTATACATATCATATATCAGGAGAAAAGCAAGGTTTATTTTTTTTCTTTTTCTTTTTCAGGATACAAAGTATGAAGCCCTTATTGACCAATTAGATAAGTATTCTAAACAAGGAATTCCTCATATTCTTAATTACCCCCAGGGACAGTGCGAATCAATCGATGCTCTTTATAAACTTGAGGACGATTGGAGAGACATTATAGACTGTAGTGGTAAGTTAAATATATTTAAAGGCAAATGTTGGAAAGCAGCTTAGTATATAACATGAAGTTGAAATGTGCCAATTAAAAATAATTAGCTGTACGTATAGCTCCCCTTTATATTAACACAGGAAACTTTAGAAGCTGTTTTATAATGCTTGCCCCTTTTCAAGTGTTGTAAGTATCTCCACCCTGCAGGCGTTTCTACTTTCATAGAAACCTTATACGCGCCGAAATTGAACCAAAGTTTTAACATTTTATAATGATAAATTAGACTGGTTCGCGAACTGCCTTTCAGATAAACATCAAGCTGTAAAATTTTGGAAAGATACAGGAACAATTATCTGAATTTCAAACAACACAAACGGATGTCCCCAAGGATCTATGCTGGGGCCATTACTATTTTCAAGACACGGCAAGAAAACATATTTAAATAATTATTGAATCTATAACGTATGCATCAGTCGGCTACACAGATAATTCGCTGTTAATAAATCCTGTCAAATCCCAAGCTATTATGTTTAGTCAGGATTCCGATATCAATAATTTTATTATCAGACGTGAATGTGAGTGTGAACGTGATATTAAATGACGTGAATGTGAGATATCTTGGAAATAATCTGTTTCAAATCTTGGTCTCATTATGGATATTATATTAAACTCTAACAAACATGTCAGTAAAATTTGTCAAACACGTTTTTCAGCCTAAAAAGTATTTATAAATTCCGGGAAAGTTTACCTATATTCACTAATAAGAAAAATAAGACAAAATATAAGCCAATCTGCGAAAAAAGTAAAGATTTCTCATCAGAATTATCTCTAGTTTAACATGATCAGAAATGTCGCAAAAGTTCATTGCGAAATCGTGTAACACTCAAGGCGCAGCCGTGTTACATTTTTCCAGATTTCATTGGTTATCAATAAGACAATACGTCATTGCCATTGGTGCAATTTAATCATGTAACAGATGAGGGAGAATCTCACTTAAATACAGTCGGCTCCTTAGCAATCAGGATACGTAATATGTTGTGTTGTAATTTTTGTTTATATTATTATTGTCACAGATAACACACTGTTATATGGGCAACTACAATGGTAAAATTTCTGTCTCATAAATTTGGAACTCTGAGAGGTGTTCCAATATCTTTTAATATAACCAGGGTATGACGAATTGTTTATAAGAGTGCATAATATACTATATTTATTATTAAAAGCTATGAATTATAATTATAATATATTATAATTATAATTCTTAGCTTTTAATAATAAATATAGTATACTTTGGCCGCGACCATTATATATTTTTTATCTTGAACTAGTTGTTTTTAGTTTTAAAGCGTCTTTGGGCAAATTGTTATCAAAAAATTTTTCTAATATAAAACGTCAATGTAAGTTGTTTCAATTGGCAAGTTTCGGATTTCTTTTATTTGCAACATGCTCTCGTGCGATAATATTATCGGTTGGCGTTGGTATTGACGTGGAACTTGCACGAATATTGCCGCTTTAAAATGTACAATTTGATGCTGTGCCTATTATTATCTGTTGGAGTTTCGCTTTGTCATAAAGTACTAATAATATGCCAGGCCAATTATTGTGCATGAACAAGGAAAGATAAAATGAATAACAGTTATTTACAATTACAATTACCTGCCAACAATTCTGCATATAGCTTTTCTTTAAATAATAGACCGCAGTTTAATTGATATTTAACGCAGTTTACTTAATAAAATTTAATATACACCTAGTTCCCTCAGAGCTCACTCCTTTGATCTTGTCGAGATGTCGGTGATTTTTTACGTCATAAATAATATCATCCATTTAACAATGAAAGACGTTATACGCTATACGTTAGACGAAATACGTTATACTATCGATGCAACGGCGACGGGCTGCTGGTAGAGCAGGCAATTTTAGGGCATGGAGAGGGAGTCTGCAGGAGGGCATTTCGGCTACATGGGCATATTGAGCCGACTTTTAGAATATCTGTGGACGGTGGCTATAATAGTCGATTAGAAAGAAAATAAAAAGTTTTGCCATTTGGAGATTATACACATCAGGTGAAGTTTACATCAGGCGAGCCGAGTCGCACGGTGGCACGCATGGCGTCAAGAATACGAAAATCTGCCAGTCTACGCGTTTCCGATGGTGTTCGTCTCGCTGAGCGACTCCAAAACGTAACGTATTACGAGAATACCGGTCCCGGCCCTCCACCAGCTGCAATCCGACCCGCGAGATATTCAGAAAATTCAAGTAACGGTATCAATTCAAATCGATAAATAATATTATTAAGTGTACGTAGTGGAACGCCACGCAGTTCGAGTCAGAAATGGTCTTTAGAAAGCGAGAAACAGATAAACATTTGGGAAGCCGTGCACTTGAAGCACTCTCGTACGATCGAGAGTACTCTATTTGGTTATTGGGGGAATATATAAACCGCTCAGCGCGCGTGTCATCTCATTACTTCTTAACAAATAGACCAAATATGTCCGGACCCGCTCCCCGACGCGTATTCGCAGATTTTCGTATTCTTGACGCCATGCATGCCACCGTGCGACTCGGCTCTCTCAGCACATCTTGGCATCACCGCATTTGCAGTTCCCAACAGAATAACAAATTTCTGTCATTGTCATGTCAAGATCTACAAATAATTATTTTTGAAGGTAGTTCACTGAAGTTTCAAGGGTGAGGGGTTATATGTACTAATACATACAATACACAAGTCAATATTAAATTGTATTTTTGATCTTTATAACAATGGTGTATAGGGAAAAGGAAGATAGGTAATACCGCTCAAGCTCTTAAAGATCAAAGATTTTGTGAAGTCCTACACCTATAGGGCTTTAAAGATGAGAGAGCTCCAAAAATCTACACCTACAAATTTTTATAAGTATATTTAAAATAATTAGGGTAGGTACTTAATCCTGCTATAATAAACATACCTTGATATGGTTTGTTATAGCATCCACTCTGTTTCTTACTGGCAGAAAGGGCTCAAGTAAATTCTATCAACATGGCTGGTTTACGAAAGCGGAAAGTAGAGACAGAATATCGTCAATTCCAAGACAAATGGACGGATGAATACTTTTTATCTTGCACATTGGTAAACCTACCTATGTGTTTGTTGTGCAATGAAACAATTTCTGTTTTAAAAGAATACAATATGAAGCGGCATTACTCCAGCAAATATTTCACTCAATTTACAGCAACAAATGTTCCATTTTCCACAATTAGTTCCAAAATAGCGAAAACATTGAAGTAATTTTCTGAGGGACAGTTTATTAAAGAGTAGATGTTGCAGAATTTTATGCCCACAAAAAAAAGAGTTTGAGAAAGTGAGCTTATTGCGACGTACTGTTGTTCGACGTATAGATATGACGGCTAGTGATATCAAAAAGACATTGATCGACAGATTGGCTGATTTTCAAGCATTTTCGATTGCTTTGGATGAGAGTCCAAATTTTTATACGAGGTGTTGATGAAGAATTGGCAGTTACAGAGGAATTACTGGCTTTACGGCCACTACAAGAGACCACTACTGGAAAAGACATTTTTACAGAGGTGCAAATTACTTTTGAGCAATGTAGTTTGCAAAGATGTAAATTAGTTGAAGTGTGCACAGATGGTTCGCCTTCAATGGTCGGTTCACGAAAAAGTTTTATGGGAATTCTGAAGGAAACAGCAACCGCTATGAGTGTGCAAGAATGTGATTTAATGATTCTGCTTTGCATTATTCAAAACTTGTGCTCTAATGCCATTCGACTAAAGAATGTTATGGATGTGGTAGTAAATACCATTAATTTCATTGGATCCCATGGTCTTAACCATCGCCAGTTTAAGGCATTTCTCGATAAACTCTCTACAGAACACGATGATGTGACATATTATTTCGAAGTAAGGTGGCTAAGCAAAGGTAAAATGCTAAAAAGGTTTTATGACCTTAAACAAGAAATAGCTGATTTTATGGAAATGAAATAGAAAATATTGCTGCAAATTTGTGATCCAACTTGGCTTTGTGACTTGGCATTCCTGGTAGACATCACAGAACAGTTAAACGACCTGAACTTGAAGCTTCAAAAACAAGGCCAATTGGTAAATCAGCTGTTCAGTCATCTTAAAGCTTTTCAAAAGAAAATTCGCTTGTGGAAAAGTTTTTTATTATTTTTAGTTTGAATAGAGATTTTCAAGGTCAATAACGATCATGTTTTTCTATTTCTGTGTCGTAGAATCATATGGAAGGCAATATAATCTTCCGTAATTTTCGAAAACTTTGAGGGATATTTGGAAATAATGGTTAGAATTAATATTTCAAAATATCAATGCGCCGCCCATGATCGTCTTAGATCTTTAATTGTACGAAATATGATTTATGCAATTTTGAATGTATGGTTACTCTCTTTTAGTTAT
>CAXKVY010002748.1:0-20000 GCA_964058915.1 Tetropium fuscum
TTTATGTCATGCAATTTGTGGAATATTTAATATAAGTTTACTATATTTACATACGTTTATATATTAATTATAAATAGCATGATTTATAGAAATATGAGAAATATGTAGGTTTATACATCGTTAATACAATCATATTACAAATCAATCATAATATAATTGATGGAATATTAATTAAATAGTCTCGCATTATTCTGCACCTGCAAATATCTGTTAAATTCAGATATCTAAATTAATAAATGTGAGAAAGTTGGAAATATTAGATATAATTTAAATTTCTTATAATGAGTCTTACAGGATTTTAGTCACGTAAAACAATAGTGAAATCTAATTAAGATGCGAGGAACTAGGTATTATATATATATATATATATATATATATATATATATATATATATATATATATATATATATATATATATATATATATATATATATATATATATATATATATATATATATATATATATATATATATTAAGTTGTTTAAGCAATAACTTAAACTTTAAAATGCATTTTAAAGTTTAACATCTTCTGGATAACTGTATGCCTAATGCTTTTATATATAATATGTTCAAATAGAACAAATATAAATAGTAGAATAGGTTTGTGTTTCTGTGAATTTAAGTTCCGTCAAAACGAATGTCACAAACTGTCACTGAAAGTAATGAATTATTAATATTTTAAATTCAAGTATAAATTATCAATAAAAAAATCGTCATCACTCTGAAGATCATAGTTAAGTGGGTTACAGTTAGTTTAATTACAATTTAACTAAGTATGCTTTTAAAATATTTAAAATATATTTTCTGAGCGTTGCGGAATATATGGTACATCAATATATGTTTTAACTAGTACTCAACGTAATTGAACGTAACTCAACGATTGTTGTTGGTGAGAATTTTAATATTTGGTAATTATTTTTGATTTTCCCGATTTTCCCTTTGCTTCAAGAAATAAAGGGGTTATTTTAAAAAAATAAAACTTTTTTTTTCTTATCTATGAATTCTCTTCTCAAAATGGCAGATTATAATTTTATTGCTCTGTCTGCAATACCAATTATTATAGTTTGTTGCACAGCTTAGAGAACTTTAGTCAATTCTAAGAATCAGGTCTCGTACAGCGTGCAGATAACTACCTATACATTTTATATCACTGATTTTATACAATTAAATGAGCGATCAGGATTTACTCGTAAATGCGCCATCTATACACACGGAGAGATAACTGAGTCTTCGATCTTAACCAAAAGGCATATTCCTGCATCATTCAGCAGCGCAGCCAGCGGCAGGAAGCTGCCGGTTCCTGTTGAACGTATTTTACGTCGAGTCCCAAGCACTGCTACAGTTCATGTGATCTTTCTTAAAAGGCGCCAGTTGCGACTTTCATTGCTAGATGCCAGAAGTGAAAACTTTCTTGGCGCGTGTTCTGTGTTCTGGCATAATACACGATGATAATAATATATATAAACATCTACATTATTATAATAATATAGACTCTTAGCTTAACTCAAGATATTGAGAGACGCAGTTTACAACACGCTTTATCTACAAGCTTCCACGTGCTTCCACGACTTTAAGATGCATATTTTCATTAAGCACGTATCCGAGAATAATTATTCGAGTATCTGTCGAAACGCGATACCTAATCATCCCTTAAATATTACATACGGTAAATAAGTAATGTTTATTGTCCTACTATAGCAATAATTATTTCGTTTACTAAGAATTTATTGTTTACTTACAAGTTGGCTTGTTCCACGTACCTGAAACAAAAAATGTAAAAATCATTAATATTGCTGGCCATAGAATATTCTTATTAAAATCAGAGTTGGGTTACCGACTAACTTAACGACATTTTAAGTACTCAGGTAATATTTAGCTGATAAGAATATTCAATTAAATGTAGCATGAACAGTTTGATACTTTAGGAAATAAAATATTCAGCTAATTCAACTAGATAATTTTCAATATAAATAATTAGTCTGAGTTTCATTGTGATAAAGCGACCAATATTTATATAGTATAGTAATGATATAAGATACAGGCAAGGAAATACTATTAACTTATATGCAGGAAAATAAAATAAAAGCCATTTAAACATATTGCCAAGAGACACCAAATTTTATGAAATATGATATAGTAATAAGCTTGACAATGGATTTTTTTAAATTACTTATTCCTTATTACAGCCTCATTTACTAACACTATCTCTCTTTCCGGCAAAAGAACCATTTTTGACCCGTTACTTTTTTCGAAACATTTGGATGGTACTCTTTTTCTACTGCCGATTGGAAAATTCTCGTCAAATAGTTGTTGCACCTAATCCTTTATTGTGCAATTTGCTTTCCAATTTCTTTCCAAAACCCCTTCCCCTCCAAGTTACAGCTCTAAAGTTGGGGTAAAAAAGTATTTTTATTTATTTTCTTTCTCCGCTATGGGATAATTTAGAAGAATGAAATTTGGCGGGCATATTTCGCTAATATAATAACAGTTTGTGACACTTTTTGTAACACTAAGATATTGTTACAATGGGATGAAAAAACCAACCCCAATAATATTTTTCATCAGAATGTGAAATTAATAGTGCAGAAAATCTTAGTAAAATTAATAGTGCAGAAATTAATAGTGCAGGATCTGGAGAAAAATATGAGTCGAAAACAGACCACTCAAATTTAAATATTTTTTCTCAGTCTATCATATCGGGTCCTCCCATATTTTTGGTACGGTTTGTGCAGATGGGGTCAAGGGGGGTCAGAAAAAGAAGTTTATATAGAAAATGAAGATCACGACAAAACACACACGCTCATTTAAAGTTGAGCCAAGTGAGATAATTAGTTCGCAAGATATTGCGAATCGCTAGTTTCGAAAATAAGAAAAATTAAATTGATTTTTCATCGAGGAGGAGTGGAATTAGAGGCACAATTCTTCAATCTCTGAATATTGACCTTTAATTCTAGCCCAACTAGAGCGAAGTCAGATTATTAGGAGAGAAGCTAGGGGACTTCAAAGTTGTTACTATGCAGCAGGAGAACGGAGAGGAGTGAAGGGCTCGGGCCGGACTTGAAATCAAAGGCAGCACACCAAAATCAAAATATTTTTCTTTTTATTTTCCATTTTTTATTATACTAAAATTTACAGAACACATATACAACATATTATACATTTACATATACATACTACATATTTTTTGAATAGTATTTTGACCAATATAAAAAAAATTTTTGGCAAGTCATAAAATATAAAAATATATTGCTTAAAAAAACAACTATAAATACACATGTCACGATCAAAAGGAAAAAAACAACAACAACAATTAACAAATTATAATACAAGTGGTGTAAAACGTAAGAATTACACAAATATGTATTTAAAACAGAAAAAGATGAAGATGAAGGTGATCCATTTCCCAAGTCATGATTCTTTTCAAAAATGATATGTTTTAAAAGATATAGGAATAACAGTTGTTCAATCATCTGGGAATAAAATATAACTAATTTTATGTAATCCAAAGAATAAAATAAATATTAACGAAAGATCGGGGATTTATGAAATTAGCTCTAAAGACTGTAATAAAAAGTATGTAGGATCAACTAGGCGCTCTATTCAAACTAGATTCAAGGAGCACGTGACCCATCCCAAATACGGAAGAACACAAAATCTATCGTTGCTCAACAAGCTTTTCACAACAATCATATTTATTTTTTTACTCAAAACCAACTTACCTTTCGAATAGTACTTTTGACGTATATTTTATATTCTGGTTATTATATGGCAGGCTGTGGATTTCTCTCACAATCTCAGGGAAGAAATATACACTTAGAGTGTTATATCCGCCCACCGTCTATAAATATATTGAATTTTTTTTATGAACAAGAAAATTCAATTTCGGAGATGATACCTCATTGTGAACAACTACTAATATCAAGAGACCTAAATATTAATTTAATAACTCACGCCCAGAGAGTGTCATATTTTAATAACGTTTATTTAATTACGGAGCCCACTCGTATTTCCAAAATGTCAGAATCGTTAATTGCTATTCTAGTAGTTACTTCGTGCTTGGAAAACGGGAAAACATAGAGATGTGCTAGTAGTACATGTACATGATATATATGATCACTGCACACTCTACAAGTTGCAACACTATAATACTAATCTAGTTAATGCTATCGACAAGTCAAGGGTTTCAGCCCTTTCCATGATCCCTGATATCATGGGAGATCAGCCGCATTACGAACGATCTTGGATGCAAACTCCGACAGAAGTGCATCATTTTGCGACCTACGTCGAGTTGCTGCAGCTTCTGTGTCCATTAACAAGTCCAAGGGAGTGAAGTAGTATCGGAACGGTAAGTATGTTAGTCGCCGATGCATCGTTGGGTCCCGAGTCCCGACAGTTCTGATGACTAGAGCTGTCGGAGTAGTGTCGGTACTTGCCGCGGAGTGCGTACTTTAGAGGTAGGTATACCTCTCAGCGACGTCTAGGTGGTGTATCTAGGTAACATCTAGTTAGCCTCCGTCTTCTATCTGCATACCCATACGTAGTCTCCAGATCATCCTCTCTTGAGATGAATCAGTGCACTTTTTCAGCCCAAACTCTATACCGATATCCGTAGTGTACTCTTGCACCACCCAGAGGGACTGTTCTAAATCCCTTTCTCCGGAGGTATATAACATATACTTATTATTATTATCATCATAATTATTATTATTCTTATACATGGCTCGAGAACAAACTGTATAGATAACTTCCGTTTCTGTTAATTGTAGACATCTACTAGAAACTTTCTTAAGTTGATTCAAAAAGTTTAACGTAATTTATGTATGGATCTTTAATGAAAACAAGATGAATGTAGGATTTATTATACCAGCCCCGCCTATAGATTAGTGCTCAACAACGAAAGAGTATCAGCGATCGTGGAAAAATAACTACATATATCTCTCGTATACGCGCTAAATTTGTATTACAATTTCCTGCATGTAATTTGTCTTAGTCACCTACAACCTGTAACGCTTCTAAATTTTTGATATTTGCCTTGTTTCGAACATCTAAATAGTTGGCTGTTAGCAACGACACGTAATGTACATTAGCCAAATATAAACTTCTTGAATGCGACATTGTTTTGAAATTTTGTTTTATTTTCCGTAAATCATGTGTAAACACAATTATTTATGGCATAGTCTAATTCCGTTTTTAGATATATTTCAGGGTGTTACAACCAATATAATAGTTTAATGCCACCAATATAATAGTTTTGATGCTGTTAAATATAATATTAATCCCTACCCATTATATTATTACTTTTAAAAATTATATATTATAATTAAAAACATATACTTAATAACATGAAATTACATATATAATAATAAGAATGAATCGATGCTCTTAAGTATAGAAAATACTTTTGTTCACGACCATTATACTGGTATAATAACCCAATAATGTATTTCCAAAGTGTTGTATAATGGATCCATTATACCATAGTATGGAATATTAATAGCTGATTTTTATTATACCACACTTTACATTGAATTTACGTATGTTGCCATGGCAACGTACACAGTATCCCAAATATTTGTATTAAGAACAAAAAGCAAGGTATGAGACCGGATTCGTACCTATTGCATATAGACGATTTTAAAATTGAAATATTTTTTTGTGACAGCTCCCGAAAACGTATTAAGAACTGAAAAATAACTAGTTCAAAATAAAAGACGTATAATGGTCATTAACAAATTATAGTATTCGACTCGCAATTTATTAGTCATTATTAACTCAGGCGATTTCCGTCACTCGCCTTTGGCTCGTGACGTACACGACGCCCTGCGTCAATAATTAATTCCTCATTGAATAATAATATACTATTATCAAGTATATTATGAATTTCGTTTCAATTAATCGAACGCTGAACGCAGCCATGACTGCCGCAGAGCACGTGGCCCAGGCAGCCAGCCGCCGGTGAATTGGCATCTCACCTGGTGGGCTCAGCTATGGACCGTCTAGAGTAAATAGGAGAACAACTTTCAGCCCGTAAGAATAGACATCGAAGCTACAATGACTGCAGCCCAAGCAGCCGCCCAAACTGCGGCGGCCAACGTAGTAGCGGCCCATTTGGCCAAGACAGCCGGGAAACAGTCCCCGCTACCACCGTCCCCCCCCCCCCAAAAAAATTGCGGCGGAGGTGGAATATCCAATGGTGGAAAGGGAAAATATATTTTCGAAGCTACCATTGAGGAAAATAATACTTTTTATCGCCCTTTATTTTATGGAGAAAACTAAAAAAAGAACGATTTTTTTACTGTTTTGTTAAAATAAAATTAATAAAAGTAAACTGTTTTCTTTTTTGCCTGTCTTTTCCTTCCGGAGAAAGACCAATATTGTCGTATTCTGGCGCATTTTCTTATATAGAAAAGACTTATTATATATTTGAATTTGCAACAGTCAATACTGTCTATGTCGACAGCCGAATAGACTGCGTAGTAGTAGGACAGCGCAAAAGAAAATACTTATTTTCTTTTGCAGTTTTTATTTAATACTCTAAAGAAATTGTTTTTACAAGCATTTGTTAATATCTATAGAATTTTATTGAAATGAAAATGTATCAAACGAAATTGCTTCAAGAAATTGATCGCTAAGTGCCTCTGATTTCCAAAAAAACCCCTCTTACTTAATATTCTTCTTAATCTTCGGTTTCATAAAGAAATTATTCGGTTTCAAAAACATTATAAAAACAAAAAATATTCGGTTATAATTTTTACCATATTAAGAGCATATTGAATAATATATGTATGTATATGGATCGGAGTGTAGTGGTTTCACTTCCACTACAGAACTTTAGCCTCATTAGGCCCTTTGTGCATTCCTCCTTTTTACTTGACTACTTTTCTTCAAACCATCCTATTTATTACGGGTGGCTTGGTGGCAAAGTCTCGCGGCTAGGCGGTCCCTTAAGGGCATATTTCGCCAATGTCTAAAAGAAGCAAGCTGCATCATCGGATTCAGCGCATCACACACCATATATAGACTGAAGGCAAGGAAAAATATTCTCTTTTAATTTTTGCAGAAAAGGAATATTTCTCGAATGTATGAAAATAAACTGGGGGCAACATCAGAATCAGCGCACCAAGACCATATATAAACCGATTATCAGAGGCCTAAATATTAGGAGGCAGCTAAACACTATTTTGCCTAAAAATATTATATCATATAATATTTTAAAATATATTAAAAGACTAGAAAGGAAAAATTGGTTTGGTATATTAGATAGGTTACCGAAGTAAAGACGCCTAAATACAAAGCATATCCTTTATAGTGGAGTGGATCTGGGTTTCAAAAACAGACAAATTCAAAAACGTTTTTGCCCAAAATATCAAATAGTGTCTTCTTATCATTTTGGTATGGTTTGTGCAGATGGGCTCAAGGGGGGAAGGGGAACGATCAATTAAAAGTATGGAAAATCATTGAGTATGGACTCATTTTTTTTGTTAAAGGAATTAGGAGGCCGTAGGCTGAGGGGTGGTGGGATAATTAGGAGAGGGGGAAAATGATTTTTTAAATCCCCATAATCTCTGAATATTGACCGATCTTAAAAAATCAAACGGCTGTTTCTTCGTTTCTTCATATGCTATATTCGATGGCAATAGCGAATATTTTTTTGTTTCAAACAAACGCCTAGTGCGCAAAAAAACAATTTGCCTATTTTTTCGAACGGTGTTTCCGGTATGAAGGAAGGGGGTGGCGCAAATATTTTTTACCAGTTTACCTGTTACCAGCCAAAGGTAAGTTACCGCCATTTTTCATGATATGTGTGTTATCCTTAACTCGTTTGCTAAGGAAAAGGTAATACTGTAAACAATTGTTATATTATATTATATAAATGTAGGGGTAGTATTTGCTGCTACCGTAAAGTAATATAATGTACTTGTTAATTTAAAATAACGATTTGAGAGATAAATACATTTTTAACCTAAAATAATTAGATATCATCTACTGGTACACTTATTTTACATAATGGCCCAATTGATGTTGTGTTACCATCTACTAGGATAACTGTTTCAAAATTTGTTGTACCATTATATGATAATGCAATGATGTTTACAATATTTATTTTTATAAAAAAATTATTATTATTTTTTATTATCAGAATAATGGCGAGATATTTATACATAAGAGATATTTGTGTCATAAGAGATATTTATACATATCCCTTGATATGTATTAAGAAAATATTTAAATACACAAAAACCGCGGTCGAAAGGGCTTTGGATGAAATAAAAAATTGCTCATCCATTCACAATGCTACTGTTAAATATGTATTCCTCATTCCACCGTATTTTATAAATATAAAATTCCTTTGAATATTCCATCGCCTTTTGAAACTGCTTTATTTTGGCCTAAAAAACCTAAAAATAATAAGAAAAGAAGGTCCAAGGAAATAATGCCGACTGTAGTACCTCCATAAAATAGAAAGAATACCATGACACAAAAATTGAGTACAAATTGGAACAAAAAGAAGTAGAGAAAGTAAATGAAATGCCAATTGCCAACTGCTGCCCAGTGTCAATAACAAACATTATCATGAACTAGGACAAAGCGGTTATCATCTAAAGGAGCAAAGGACTGGTACATTTGTACATTTTTTAAATATATATAAATATTCACGTTCAGAGTTAAACTTATGCAAAAAAAGACATGTATTTAAAGCAGTTAACATACCAATGTATGTTTTTAAGCATGATTTATTTTCAAATAGTAGAAAACACAATTTGTTGTGTGTCTTTCTTTGGTGACAATGTCTTAAGTTATCACCTACTGGCACCGCTACCTTATGTTTATCTATTACTCTGGAGCGGCTTATAAAAATAGGAGCGGCTACCCACGCCCATAAAAGTCACGTGCCGGGGATACCTTATTGTGTGTGGAGTTGTAATATTAGACGTTTTTACAATTTATTTGATGCTAATACTTGCTTGATGCTATGAATCATGATATGGGTAATGGACATCACTTCATCTTTTCCTGTTTTAAATACATATTTGTTTAATTTGTTCGTTCTACACCACTTGTTTTATAATCTATGAATTGTTGTTGTTGTTTTTTAACATTTTGATTGTAACATGTGTTTTTATGGTTTGTTTTTATAAGCTACATATGTGCATATTTTGTGCCAAAATCTTGCTCAAATAAACTATTAAAAATTATGTAGTATAATATATGTATATATAAATATACAATATGTAGTGTTCTGTAAACTTTAGTATAATGAAAAATGGAAAATAAGAGGAAAGATGTTTCCCCTTGATTTTGAGTCTGGCCCTAGCCCCCACTCCTCTCCGTTCCGCATAGTAAAAACTATAAAAAAGGACTAAAAAGTCTCCTAGCTCCCCTCCTAATCATCGGATTTTAATCTTGTTGGGTTAGAATTAAAGGCCGAAAAAAAAGCTGTCGACTGTAAAAAATATTTCCCCACCTCTTTTCCTCATACCGGAAACACCGTTTGAAAAAACAGGCAAATCGTTGTTTTCGCGCGCTAGGCGTTTGTTTGCAACAAAAAAAATTCTAGTGCCATCATAATATAGCGTATGAAGAAACGAAGAAAAAGCCGTTTGATATTTTATGATCGGCCAATACTCAAATTTTCGGACTAGAATACTAAAGAAGTTATGGGCATTTTAAAAATTTTCGTTTTCCACCTTTTCTCCGTCTCCTAATTATCCCACCACCTCCAGCCTGCGGCCTCGTATTCCCTTTGTAATAGCTCATCCACAAAAAAAATGAGACTCCAACTGCACTCCCCCTCGATAAAAATGAAATTTGATTTTTCCTATTTCGCAACTACGATCACATAATTATCTGATCCGATAATTATCCATTCAGCTTTAAATGAGCGTGTGTCTTTTGTCGTACTATTCATTCTTTATTACAACTTTTTTTTGTAAAGTCAAAAGTCGCCAGGTATATGCATTATAAACGATTTTCCCATGCTTTTAATTGATCATTCGTGAATATTCATTCCCTTTTTTTAGACAATTTCATTTGCTTTATTTTCTGTTGCGTAAATATTTTCCCTAAAGAGTACACAGACCGAGTTAATTACAAAAAGAGAAGCATATAAAGCGAATATAATTTAAGATTTAGAATAATATTTAAGCCCTTATATTTTTCTACCTACTATCCTTTAAAAATGACCTACCGACTGGCCTATTAGGCAATTTTGAACTCTTGATAATTGTAATCTGCCAATATTTTTTTTTCCCAAACTACTTAATTATTATAGTTTGGCTTTCGTGGCTAGTGAACATCGTTTCTAATTGAGGTCAATTGACTTTTAGAATATTGCTTTTGCTGACACCATTTCGATAACTATCAGTGTAATGTGATAAGTATAAGTTCCAGAATCTATTAGTATTGTCGAAATTTCTATATTTAGGCATTCGGTAGATGAGAGAATAGACAAGAAACGCAACCTAGCGAGGGAAAGTGTAGTACATAGATCAAAATATAACCGGTCGAACTTGAGGTTTGGGCTGAAATTAAGTACTAGATCGTACTCTGCAATGTAAGCAATAATTAGGTACAGTCTGACAACCCAAAAAACTAGTATGGCCATCTATCCGTTGACTGAAGGTACTATATAGCCTATATATAAGATACTATAAGAGACTATAGCCGCGTATTATTATTGCGTATCTTCCGTATTTGTCCAACAATTATTTTAATGCAGAGTTCATAATAAATGGTGGAGGTTCTGGGAACATTTTATTGTTGGTCGTCATCACTGTTATTATTGCTATTCCTATTTATCTCTAACTATTGAAGATGTAAGAGTAGTACCATTTGGATAATGTACGTAAAAATTATGTACCCTTGAAATTATATATATATATATATATATATATATATATATATATATATATATATATATATATATATATATATATATATATATATATATATATATACATATATATATATATATATATATATATATATATATATATATATATATATATATATATATATATATATATATATATATATATATATACATATATATATATATATATATATTTGTTTTCTTTTGTGAAAAGTAATCTTGGGTTTGTACCATTTCATTACATAGAGAAATAATATTACATACTATTTGCTTATTTCTCTATGTAATGAAATAATGCTACAAACCCAATATTACTTTTCACAAAACAAATATGAATAGCAAAGAATTTCAAAGCTAATATATATATATATATATATATATATATATATATATATATATATATATATATATATATATATATATATATATATATATATATATATATATATATATATATATATATATATATATATATATATATATATATATAATTAGCTTTGAAGTTCTTTGCTATTCATATTTGTTTTGTGAAAAGTAATCTTGGGTTTGTAGCATTTCATTACATAGAGAAATAAGCAACTAGACGAATAATAAGGAAGACACACTTACCAGTTGTATATCTGGACATACACACAGAAACGAACCACTTAGAAGTTGTCCAAGTTCTTTCACCTTCATTGAGGATCTTAAGAGTGATGTACAATTTGCTTAATTGATTCTAAAAACCCTTGCTGTATCTTAATGTTTATAATATATATGGATTGCGAAGATTTTCGAATTCGTTAATCCTAAGCACCTCAGAATTATATATAGGCTTGAAATTATTTAATTTCTTAACACGCACCCTATATATGATGATATGAAAACTGTGTTCGTTTTTCACTTTTTCAATCTACTGTTTCGGTTTTATCGATCATCCTGGACATTCTTTTTATGGCACAATGGCAACCTATAGGTGCGGCCTTTATACCGTTTTTGAATTTTGGCTTTAGATGAAATTCAAAAGACAAATACATTGAAGAACAGCTTTCGTAACATTTTAATTAACATTTAAATTAATAATTTTGTGCTAAAATATTAATAATATTGAGATTAATAACTTTTTAACAAGGTGGCTTAATAATGCGTCGCTCCTCCTCGAGCCTGGGTTTTGGCTAATTCGTTCACGTTCTTAGCACCATGAAGAAGACTTGAAATTCTTATTTGGAGAGCGTCTACACATGCTAAAAAGGGTTGAGATCTAGCGAGAAAGCCGGCCATACCATGTATGATACAATGCTCCCCAAAAAAAGCTCTTTACAATACCTGCCCGGTGTGGCCTCGCATTGTCTTCTATACAAACAAATTCTGATATCTCTGAGCAATTGCATATGGCAGAATTACAGGTTCTACCATATACAATTTCTGGCATTCACTTGTGTTGCCAGTTGTGTTAATAAGGATAGTTTGGTCAGTCAATGTTGTTCCATTGTTGATGGTCTCGAGCAAATTGTAAACTATTTCTCCTATTTTCCGGAGGCCACTTTGAATGTCGAGCAGGAAGTGACATTGGAAACAGCAACTCCCATTACCTCTTAAAAAATTGTTTTACCTGCGCCTGCGTAGAATTTAGATGTCGGTTTTGCAGAACTGTTCGCCTAACAATCTGTCCATTACAGGAGTTGCGCAACGCTGTCTACTTCCACCGTGGATATAGTTTGTGGTATTATTCTCGACGTATATTTTCCTAGCTCTATTTACAAAACACCTGGATACATTAAAATGCTTAGCAACATCACGACGCGAACACCAAGGCATTGTAATTTAAATATGCCAAAATGTAACTATGAGATATGACAGAACTGCCATAATTTCAAGTGACGCAAAAAGAGACAAAGCCTGCTTTATTAATTTTTAAATAAATAATAGGTGTAAATACAAAATTATTTTGCTTTTGATCTACACAAGATAGAGCCAAAATTCAAAAAAGGTAGGTCATTCTGTAGGTAGCATCTCTACAGGTAACATCTGTAGGTTGGTAGCTATTGTTCCATAAAACTAGTACAGGGTGATCGATAAAACCAAGACAGTAGATTGAAAAAGTGGAAAAAAACATACAGTTGAACCACCCACGCACCCTGTATAGGGAGCGTGTAAAGAAATTAAATAATTTCAAAAAGGCATTTAAAGCTCAAGTGTTTAGGATTAAAACAATTATAAAATATTCACAATCCATTTATAAATAAATAAGTACAGCTCTGTAAAATTGGGTGGCTCTTTTCAAATTATTAGTGGTATATGTATTATATTACATTATAGTAATGTACTATAGTATTATATTGTTAAAAAAATCAGGTCCTGCTGATTCTGCAGCAGTATACTTAGATACATATTATTTCCCATTCTCTACCACTTGAATTTTACACCATAATTTATAGAAAAAAGGAGAGAGACAATTTCGCATTGAGAACTATCGATTGCCGAGTATTATATATTATTATCTTGTTGAAGGGAATAGTTTTAGAGGGAAAGGGTTCTGTTCACTTCGGTGAGCGTCTGGATTGCCCCGATAAACCGCTGAACGTGATTACTAATATTGAATCGTATATTAATGTTCTCGTGAAAGCATATCAAATATAAAATCTATAAACGGAGTGGCAAGGTACCCAAGATCATACAACATATTTCTCTCAATAATTACTAGTTATAGATTCAACGAGAAGTTATAGACGAGAGAGTTATGGACTCAGACTACGGACAGAATTTTATCATGGTTCTTATGTTTGTAGGTAATCCGTACTGATACAGGAGAATATAGGCATTTCCATAAAGGAAAGATTAATTATTAAGGCCGCCAAGTATGGTTACAATTTATAAAATGGCCTTTTATTAATGAGAAAAAATTCAGAGATTAGAGGTATCGAGGGCCGCAGATTTGTATCTGCAAGAACAATAAATTTCAATATTATGTTTCATATACTCAATCTAGTTATTGTTTATTTTCTCTAATATGAAATCAAATGTGTTGTAAACACTTCTTCTAATCATTAATTTACATATACCCTGGTTCCGAAATAGTGTGGAGTGACTCATACGTAATATCTAGCTGTGTGACTGCAATGTGTAACTATAACATGAACTGTCATTGTTCATGTTATGGTTACATATTGCAGCCGAGCAGGGGCCGAAACGTCGAGATTTAACAAACCTTAGACGTGGTTCAACCCAAGAACTTTCATATATAAAGTAAATTTCATATATATATATATATATATATATATATATATATATATATATATATATATATATATATATATATATATATATATATATATATATATGTATAATACTTTGATCTTTTTTATATTGGAGCATAAAAATCACTGACCTCAGAGGAGGTTCTAAATAAGCCTCGTTTAGTTTGTTTAATTTAAATTATAATATCCTAATTTATATTCGAAAATCAATTATTATTTAAGTGATAATTTTCTGAAATTTTAATCTTAAAATATTATATATGGCATATAGATTTTAAATGACTTTAGCATTCAAGAAGATTAGTTATCATCAAATTGGACATACATTTATTAAATCGAAATATTGTGGTGTAACAACTTTTAGAAGCCTTATTCTAGCCTGTGCTATCCTACTATAACTTAAAATTAAAATACATGGGATATAAAATCCTTCGACATACAATATTCCGTATATAGAAATTATTTCGAAATTTAGTTTCTCACCCTTTATTTTATTTCGCTAATTTGGAACACTTAGGAAGCTGCCTAAACTTTATCCTCGATGGACAAGTTATAGATTAAATTACTGTTTTTAATAGTACACACAATAACAAGTTCAAATTATACTGGAATCATATTAAAAAATGCATCCACTGTAGAATGCTGCAAATTGTTAATCACTTTTTTACTTTAATTACCATTTTAACTAGAAATTTTTGGTGAGAAAATATACACGTGGCTATCTATATGATGCCTTAAGCTTATCTGATATTCGTTATTATTCGTTTTTACTGAAATTCTTTTCTAAGAAAATATTACCCTTCCTTAGTTGCATGTATTTTCTGTTGATGAAACAATTTCACAGTCAATCAGATTCTCCTACTAATTAAACTTTTCCTATTTTCACTACATTATATTAAGTTAGGTTTATCACATTTTAAAATTATTTAATTTAGAGCTGTTATTTACTTTTTATGCCTGCTCTAGGCATGTTAAAAAATACTTGTAGGCATACAAGATGATACTACCTTTCTATGAGATTAAAGCCTCCAACCTAAGAGATTTTAATCTCGATACCAATGTTTTAATGTCTATTATTCAAATTATGCTTAGTTTAGTTTTTCAATTGATAATCTGTTATAATATATTATTATATACTTATCAATGCCATTAATTGAATTTCTCGCTTATTATTTGTTTTACTATAGCGGATTTACTCCATTGACACGTTGCATTTGCACTCATCACAACATTTAAGTCCTTCTTTTATGCAGGTACATTTTTTATTCACACAATTTTTGTCGGAACAATACAGTCTTAAACATTGTAAAAGCAAAAATACTAGACTACACTTACTATTAAATAGAACGTCAGATACTAGGAGTAAAAATATTTCAAATAAAAAAGTAAAGTAGGAGTAGTGTAAAACTATACAGATATTTGAAGAAAAGAGCGATAGTCCCGCTCGCTCTTCTCTTAACGGGGTCAGCTGGCGAGATTTCTAGCCAATGGATATTGGCGATACGAAAGTTAATTATATAGTTAGTTAGTGAGTTGTATATCATATATGACACATATGTTTACAATGCATTTCCATTGGCAATTATTATAATAATAATATCTCTATCCCTCGTTCTAACCAAAATAGTTAGCCGAGAAGTCAGAGACTTGTGCGTGAGAGGGGGCGGCATATTATTATTTCGCGAGCCGCATGTGCGACCAGGATCGACTTAGATTGGTAAATTCTAACCATCATTCAGTGCAGGTATTAGGGAAACCTGGAAAACCTCATTAGTTAGATCTTGGGGATAAATTACTGAAATATTATTTCGCACAAGTGCGGGGTATCGAACACACACTGCGGCTAGGTGATCGAGCCGAGAGTTAACGCGCCAACCGGTCGATCACCGTCCCCGTCAAATTAGATGTCTATACCTAAATGCATAAATATATATTGCTCAGTGTTAATTTAATTCCCTACTAAATAATGCATACAAGAAAACATTAGGACGTATATCCATATTCCATTTCCGTAATTCTGTTCCATTTTATACCCCTCCAATTGATTGACCAACGTCGATCTGAAAGACTGGATGGGGAAACCAGTTTTTCTTGAATTGCAGAAATATATAAGTTTAGATCAAGAAGCAGTAACATCATGTATTTTCTTATCGTATACTTCCACTCCCGTTAACATAATATTCAGTGTAACTTCGATTAGACCCAAAAACTTATGATTACCTACGTGTTTACTTGATTTTCAACAAAACATTCAGTAGAAAGTCATTTCTCTTTTATCTTGCAATGCTGTCTGAATGTGTGTCTGCTGTTTATCTGTGTGAATACTGTGTGTACATTTTATTATTCAGTCTTTACGGAATAAAAGAGGATCAAACAGTTTAAACATCAGCCGTTCCTTATGATTTTTTTTGTCATTGAATATAATGTGCTGCTATATTTTTGTGTTAAATAGCGTCTGATAATCTGGGCACGATTCAAAGATTCCTACAGCCAAGACGTTCACAGCACTTTCTAGTTATGTCTTCTTGAGACCGTTTATGCCGGATATCCTCACAACCAGTTCAGAAGCACTGGTTGTAAGACATACTTTGTCCCCAAAATTAACAGAATTTAGCAAAATATAGTTAGAAGTAAAATAACACAAATTCTAAAAGAAAATGCACTCGTAGAGCAATATGGCAATATATATATATATATATATATATATATATATATATATATATATATATATATATATATATATATATATATATATATATATATATATATATATATATATATATATATATATATATATATATAAAGTGACTACATTGTATAAAGCACATTATTATAAATAATCTAACACTCAAAAAGATATCCCGCTATTTTATTATTGCTTATACTTAAGAACTTAAAAACATAGAAAATACCCATGAAAATAAATACACGTTTTATTTTTTGGAATAAAAAGGTATTTCGCATGGAGCCAAATATATTTTATAGCCTTCATGGATAAAGGATATAAAAGTTACATACGCGATATCCAAAACATGTTCCTAGTAGCACATTGCTAAATTGCGTGGAAGTAACCGAAACCTCAGTACGCTTTCCCAATCGAGCGCAAGTACAATATTACCAAAGTTAAAGATGGCATGGAACAACATCGATCAAAGTTTGTAGTATGGCATTGTGTGAATGCTGGAAAACATCGGATATTCAAGATATTACTTATCGGCCGACATCCTACGTCTATACATAATACATATAGACAAAAGAAACTTGTACATAACATACAGGGTGTTTCAGTTTTTAATCCCAGGGCTTTAAGAGGTTCTTGTAAAAAAGTTATTTCAGGCAGAATATTAGTAAACTTTTACTCGGAATCACTTCATAAGGTACAACCCAATAACGGATTAGGGTGGAATGTTTTTTTATATACATCTCAAAAACTGTTGAACGTATTCCAATATACTTTTTTGCATGATCAAGCTTGTTTTGAGCAATTGCCGTATTTGTTTCTGCGATAGTAGGATGCGCTCACTGGCGGAAAACGCTAACAAAATGTTAAGTAACACTTACCGTTCTATAACAAAGTATTTAATTGTCAAAATAGAAATTTATTACATCGCATTGATTGAGAATGGGTTTTCTAGAATTCAGTTTAAAATTTACTTGAATTATGATAATTCTTTGGCCTGTGGGCACTTTAGAAGGCGGTTTTTAACCCATTTTGCTGACAGCAGCGTCACTCGACACGACTGACTCAGCCGTGGTTATCTAATAGAGACTGATATAATATATAAAAACCGTAGACTAAGTAATATTTATAGTATGATTACATGTTTAGTTTTTGTCAAGAAATTGTTGCATGCACATCGTTGTTATTGTTCGAGTATTTTAATGCTAATATACAATTGTGAATCGCATACAGTGTGTTTGTGTGTCTGACCCAAATGGACTACAATTTACGCCTTTAATAAAACAATTCCCTCCAATTTTAATACGTCTCTATTGACAACTCAAATACATCGTATACTTCGCATAGATCAAGGACATAAAGCTAGGTTCACGCATACAAAATATTAATGTATATATATATATATATATATATATATATATATATATATATATATATATATATATATATATATATATATATATATATACAAATTCTAAGTTGTTCGTTTCGGTGTCTATATCCAGATATAGGATTGGTAAGTGTATCTTCCTTATTATTCGTCTATTTGCTTATTTCTCTATGTAATGAAAAGCTACAGACCCAAGATTACTTTTCACAAAACAAATATGAATGTTCTCTGCTATTCATATTTGTTTTGTGAAAAGTAATCTTGGGTTTGTAGCATTTCATTACATAGAGAAATAAGCAAATAGACGAATAATAAGGAAGATACACTTACCTATATATATATATATATATATATATATATATATATATATATATATATATATATATATATATATATATATATATATATATATATATATATATATATATATATATATATATATATATATATATATATATATATATATATATATACACTCCCCGGCACAAAATTCCGTCACCCTAAAATTTTGCCCAATTTTGATGTTTTATAACTTTTTTATTTTTCATCTGATTTTCATAATTTTTTTACCAGTCTGTAGATCAGTTCATTGTGTGTCTTTTTAATTATTGTAATAAGTCATATTTTTCGTCCAGGCAATATTATACAGGGGTAAATCAAAGTGTTGTTTTTTGTCGTAAACTCAAAACACCCTGTGGAAAAATTGAGGCGAATAATTTTGTTTACAAACTGTTTGCTGCCATCTTAGACGTATTGTAAACATTTTGTTTTTTGATTCATCCCATTATCTCATTTCTTCTGCGAGCAGCAAAATTTTAAATGAAACGCTGTTAATTTTATCATTTTTAATTAAAAAACATCGACGTTGGCTAAATACGCGGTTATTGTGACAGAATATTTGACAGTACAGTTAATTTAGTGTGTTGTCAGCATGGTAACTACAGCAGACGTAGGTAGAATTGTTGCCTTAATAGAGGATGGCCGCAATAAGAGTTATGTCTCCCGTACTCTGGGAATTGCGCGGTCTACAGTTTGTGATGTTTGGAATAGGTATCTACAGACGGGAAACTTTATTAGGCGGCAAGGCTCTGGCAGAAGGAGAATGACCACTCAAGCTGATGATCACTTTATCATTATGAGTTCTTTAAGAGATCGAAGAGCTACTGCTGTGTATCTAAAAAATGACTTGCAAATGGTACGTCGAGTAAGTGTAAGTGAAAAAACGATACGTAGAAGATTGTTAGAAGCAGGATTGCATTCACGAAGGCCAGCAGTATGTCCAAAATTGCTTCCTCGGCATCGACAACACCGACTGAGATTTGCAAGAACGCATGCTGACTGGACTGTAGAACAGTGGGGAAACGTACTATTCACAGATGAATCCAGGGTTTGTTTAAGGTCGCCGGATGGTCGTGAACGGGTATACAGACGTAGAAATTAAAGATATGCAGACTGCACCATATCTGAGCGACTGCAATATTACGGTGGTTCAGTCATGGTTTGGGCGGGTATTTCTACCGATGCACGTACTGACCTTGTATTTGTTGAAAATGGAGCACTAACCGCCCACCGTTACATTGAGGAAATCCTCCAAGAAATTGTTGTTCCATTTGCTCCTTTCATTGGGAACCAATTTACATTAATGCATGATAATGCTAGACCTCACGTTGCACGGGTAGTGAGCGAATATCTGGATGAGGTTGGACTTCCAAGATTGGACTGGCCCGCATGTAGCCCGGATCTCAACCCAATCGAACATCTTTGGGATGTTCTTAAAAGAGCACTCCGTCGCCGTCCTGTGCAACCACTAACCTTGCAAG
>CAXKVY010002748.1:25000-27768 GCA_964058915.1 Tetropium fuscum
AATAGGATACACTCAAGAGTAGGAGAGTTTCACTGTACAAATATAGTTTCACATTTGATTAATTCTGTATAATTTTGCAATAGCGCCTTTGTCTCGTTGCGTATATCATGCTAATGATTCCAGAGTTTCAGATACTATGAAATAGCAATACTTTTACTTCATGATAATTGTATGATCCCAGAGTTTCAAATACTATTAAATAGCAATACTTTTACTTCATGATAATTGTAGGTGCCTGGTGTGCGACTTATTGTCCAGAGAAATTATTTTGCATGCTAATAAGATAGTCAAGATACAGCGAATCCACTTGATGAATGGGCCACTTCGGCACATATCGAGCTTAAGATCAGACACCAAAGTATGAGATAAACAGCAAGCAAACGGCGTCCAGTATGTAATTTATGTGTTTCGTGTAATGCGCTTAATTGGTACACAAGAAGCGCATACCGAAACAGATTGTGTCGGGTACAGTGTGTAATATGGTTACATTATTTTACACGTTAAAATCTAATATTAGCGACAGATGAAAAGCAATTTATTTCGGAAAGATTGCTAATACATCGAGTTATGCGAATCATAAACCATATTTTAATTACAAATGTGCGCAAGAAGTACTGAAATTGTTAACATTTATGAGTGGCTCTAAAATTCAAGCCGACCACCAACCGACAGGACATATATATCATATTTGTATTTCTGCTTTGACTGATCTCGTTCCTTCAGTCAATGATTTTAGATACTTAGTTAAAATTATTATCGCCACGACACAAAATGATGACAAAAATAATAAATTGGTCATAGCTGTAGGATATATTAGTCCAGAAGGCATTTAGATATCCACTTGTATTTACGAATAAATAAAATATAAATAAATGATAAAACATAAAATTTATGTGAACCAAATTCTATATTTTATTCTAAAGTAACTACATTTATCAACAACGAAATTCGACATTTTTCACCAGTCAATGTACCTTCAACGAAGAACGGACCTATAATTTTATTGTCCACAATCCCGGTACAAAGGTTCACTTTTTGTAGAAAATGGGTATTAAATTCCATTGTCCAATGTGGATTTTCTGGTGCTCAGTATCCATAATTTTGCCTATTTACGCTGCCATTCAAACTAAACGTAGCCTCATCCGAGAAGACAATTCGTGTCAGGAATTGAGAATAGTTATTACATGGATCCATCATGATTTCGCAGAATTCAATTCTTCGATCGATGAACATTCCTCATTTGGCTCGTGAATTAATTGTACTTTATAGGGATGCTATTTGTCCTTTTTTAAATACTTCATAACTGAACTCCACTGTAAATTTCTAAGCAAATCAATGAATGCCAAACGAGAAAATACTTTTCTAGTAAAATGCCACCGACCAGGCATTATACTGTGTATACGATTAGCTGTGTATACTTTTGTAATCAACTCATTACTCATTTATCTTTGATCATTAATTTGAGAATAACTTAGTAGCAAAAATAGAGAGGGAACAGGGGGTTCCCTCTCTATGTAGTGTCAAAATAAATCGTCCTTTATGCTCTTCAGGGTAATCTGTAAAATGTTTTATCCTGCTCTTTTAATTTTTTAAGAAAACGTGAAAAAAACTGAAAAGGATCAACAGCGCCAATAAATCACTAAATAAACTACATTATTTAAGAAATACGTTGTTGTTAGAAACTTATGCTATATTAATCAGTTTTTTTGTGCTGAATTCATATGTATGTAAAGAAAACTATAACATTGCATTTAGCATATCCTTAGCAACGGTTAATTTGAAACATTCCCTATAGGAATTGTACCAAATTCTGCCTATAGGGAATGCACCAAATAAATCTGCCTATAGACAGATATATTTATTTGTATAAAATGGTATAAAATGGTATTTCAAAAAATTTATTAAATAAATAATTAATATACAATATGATTAATAATACATAATAATTCAATTCAATTTATGAATTCAATCGATTTGGTAGGAATAAGTTTTGGCCTTGTGCAAATTTATTACTCTTAAGTAATTAATTATCTGTTTTTTAGAAATTTGCATTACGATTTTAAATGGTAAACCATGCAATGCAACAATTACAATTAACCTAATTGCAAGCTATTTATTAAGGAAATAATGATAATGTCACATTCGACAGAATTTAACACTGAAAATCATACTAAATATTAGAAATATATTTTACCAAATTTTTCCATGAAGTGTATGTGTGTGATGCATATAATTCAATTAACAATACAAATATAAATGTTAATTTTATTGACATTTACTTAAAACTGTTAGTTTATTGTTATCACTATAATTGGCAGTTATAAAACTGTGTGACAAACTGTGTAAATAGTAGACGAGGTAGCTATTTTCTATGAATGTGAATTCCGTCAAACTAATGTCACATAAAAATGTCACTATGAGAATAGTATGTATTAATGACCAGTTAAACAAATCGTACATCATTCTGAAGAGCCTCAATTAAAGCGAAAGAACTTGTACAACTTCTAAATGAATCGTTTCCGTATGTCCAGATATACAACTGGTAAGTGGTTTTCTTTGATTGTTAACTGAACTTAAGCTATTTTATATTTTATTATATAAAAAAGCTTAAGTTCGTAGGGTTTCTTAACTGTTCTTCCCTATGATACTAATCGAACAGTCTAGTAACCTTAAAAATTAATTAAAACTGTCATTTTTGTCTATGTCAAATATGTCATAAATAAAATCTTCTTTTGTAAATGGCTCAAAAAGGGACCGAAACATTAAGT
>CAXKVY010002749.1:0-22888 GCA_964058915.1 Tetropium fuscum
AGCATATGAAAATCTGAACGTCGCTTCGGTCGTGGATTCGAGCCTCACGTTAAGCGTTCGGGCTTACAATTTTTTTGGGACATACTCTTACTTCCGAATAATTTCTGATGAAGCCTACATATTCGACGAAACGTTTACATTCTCCACGGGAGAACAATATTTTCATGCCGAAAATATCGCTGAAATTATCCGGTAATACGTTTATTTACTCCAGTTTATTTAAGAAAAACCAAAAAAATAGTAGTTTAAATATTGTGAATACCAAACGAGTTGGGGGTTAACCAAAACTATCTTAACCTCAACAACATCAGTCAGAGCTTGATACCTGACATCTGGATTATTAATGTTTGAGCTATTCTAAGCTAATATCCATTTGTGAAATGCGATCATCACATTTTAAATAATCACCTCCTTCTAGCGCCCGGTGTAAATATCTTATCAATACCCTCACAACAACAGTAATGAGATACCTGCAACGCATACGAATCGATCGGATGATGATTTTCCCTCCGGCTAAAAAGTGTTTTAGGAAAACTTTCTGGAAGAACAGAACTTTTCAGTGTTTAATTATATCTTAAAATTTATGAAACAGGACTTACAAACAAAAATGTAATTAATAACCCCTTATGCGCTTCGCTGTTCTCTTGCTCGTTATGGACTTTGAAGTGAATAATTAACCTAAAATTAGAAGCAGTCCCCAGTAGGTGCTTTCCTAAGTGAGGCACGGTAGAGAGGATACTTGATTTTTTTTACCGTTCGAATATATATATATATATATATATATATATATATATATATATATATATATATATATATATATATATATATATATATATATATATATATATATATATATATATTATATATATATATATATATATATATATATATATATATATATATATATATATATATATATATATATATATTTTTTTTTTTTTTCTATTAGTATCAGGAAAGATTTAAACTTAGAAGACAGAGTCTAAGTTTATACCGTTTTATTCTACTCACCTTTTTCTATAAACAGCCGAAAGCTAAGAATAGAAACTCTTTTGCTTAATTTTCTAGGAGCTTTCTCCCAAGGCGACATGGAAACCGAGAAAATTTCTAACCTCATCCAATTCATAGAAATTTAATCTTGGTAACAGCCAGAGATCGTGGGACCGATCGTACGGACAAGAATCGAAAAATTGATACTGAAAATATTCTGTTGATATTCAAATATTTTCTTGGGACACTGAAAAATTCAACAAATTAAATCCTAACGACAAATTATAAATACATAACCATTCTAGTTTTCATAATAGATATATAATAATTTCACCACAGTGTCTGTTATGTTTATCTCAAACAAATTACAAAAAGAAAAAAATTAAACCTGTTGGGCTAAACCACGGTTTAGCTATATTTTGACTGGATTTGATCTGCATTTAAAAAACATTCCATCGCAGGTAAGTCATCTGACGAAGCCTTAATAAACTCGCTATTCATGATTGCAAATAATAAGCTTTTCAATCTAGTTAGTTCTGTTTTCTGACAATTAAACCAGTAAATAGAACCGAACAACATGCGATCGCCTGAAATAACACTGGATAGCGGCAGAGAAGCCCACCGAATACCTCACGTCATTCAACACCTGACCAATTAATAAGTGAAAGCAAGAACGGCTTCAGTTAAATAAATCGAACATCAATATGAGGACCTTCAATAAAAGCAGAAGAACTTGTGCAACTTCTCAATGGCTCGTCTCTGTATTTGTCTGCAAATATACAAATGGTTGTTTTATTCAAACATAAGATGAAAATTATAACATTTCATTACACATACACAGCACGTCATACCTCAAAAAATAGTAAATCATTTTTGTGAAATATTTAAATACTTACAGATTTGGAACTATCGAATTGATTTTACATCCGTCAAATATACCTCATTCTAAAAAATAGAGTGCAACGTCCATGTTCATGTGCAAAGATGCACATTCTAATTATATTTGACTAGAAATATTTTATGATTACCTTTGCCGTTTGTTTCTTTGGGTCGTACTTTCACTTCGCTGAATATTCAACATAATTTGATTATTTACTTTATATTGACAGAAGAAAGTAACGTAAGAAATTGAGCACAACGCCCTCCTTGTAATTGTAATTCAAGCCATTAAAATCAACCTTGAGGAACAATCAAGTTCAAGTTTATTTCGGCGAGTGGAAACGGAACATTATATTACGAAATGTTTTAAATCAAAGATGAGACTTTCTGGGGTCAATGCCTTCTTCGCACTGTATGAAAATTAATAATAACATTTACACAAGCTGAACTTATGAAAATTTCTACTGATATTTATTTATTGTACAGAATATATTTACTGGTCAGGTACGTTTCTAACTATAAATGAGATACATACAGATTTATACACGGGGCAAATTTGTATTTACATACCAAAAAACAAATACCAGTTCAGCCGCAGACTTCCCTAATACTACTAATCCGTGGTTCAACTTATTTCAGTATTTAATGAACTAATTCTTAATGGTTTAATATCACCTTCATATCCACTAGTTTTGTTAAGATAATATTTGCAATTAAATTTAAAAAATTCCAAAACTATATATTGCGAATATCTGCTAATGCTAGAACCTGATATTCTGTTTCAAAGCAACACTGGTAATGCTAGAACCTGTTGTTTTGTGTCTACTATCGACTGAATGTGAGTGAGTATTATTCTTTCCTTAACTTGCTCTTCTCACACAGGCCACTCAGTTCACCTGATTTTAGAAGATTTGGGATCCTGAATCGACTTTGTAATACAGCGTTGACACATTAAAAACATTATTTATTGCTAACATACAAATTTTGAGTGCAGTCGCGTCGTGATCGTTCACGACGCGACGTTATAGTATGCCGTACAGTAGTTGGCGTATTTAAATGTAGTATTAAAATGTGTACCTTGAATGTCATAGTTTAATTGTTTATTTACATTACAATTTTATCCATGCGAATTTACTTGTACTGTTTGTAACATCGAAATATGAGACAGAGAAAAATTTTTAAAAGGATACCCACAATTGCCGCAATGGGAGATCGGGGCAGTATAACTTTTCTTACAGCAAGCTAAAACCGTCACTATAAAGGCGCTTTAAAGTCAACAAGTTGTTATGTTTTGATAGAATACTAATAACTAATCAATTTTAACACAAAATCCATCAAACTAATAAACTAAATTAAAGAATAACTGTATCACTTCTATTTCAAGAATTATTGTTGACCCTACATTACCACAAAACGTTCGATGGTAATAGGCAATTTAGGCATCCGAATAAATGCCAATGATGCCCATGTGACACGACCGAGGAAGGTGTAAAATGGATCCGTATAATATTTGAACGGGACACATTCTTATTCTGCATCACATTCATCATCCGTTTTATGATACGACGAAAGGTATATAGTATGATCAATATTTTGTTATACTACATGATAATGTCATAATGTGATGGGCGATGTATATAAAATCATTTGTTTTTCCTCAAATTCCTGGAATTCGGTTATACTTAACAACGCTGTTAAAAATACGTTAGCAGGTGTGAAGAGATCGATATAATGAGGGTTTTTTGCTCGGGTTTTTATGTCTCGAATTTCGATGTTACAAACTATATATCCCAATATCGAGTATAGCTGTCTAAGCGCGTACACGTGTTATACTTTGCTCTGCAGAAAATATAATGTAAATAGTTGGCTAAAGTGTTAAAAGTGGAATAAAATAAATGAAAGCGCAAGGCAAATAGTAATTATAGTGAAACAACAGTATTAAATTAATTAATTAAACAGTTGGTACATTAAATAGCTGAAGTGCAGTAATGTTGTTTGTTTGGAAGAACGCAAAGTTATATGTACAATCAGTGATAACATACAGCTCATATTCACTCGAAATAAGTTACCTAGATAAACTTTAATAATTCGAAGCAATATTTTTACATTATGTCAGAAATAACAAATAATTAATTATTTGAGAAATATAATGTAAATAGTTGGCTAAAGTGTTAAAAGTGGAATAAAATAAATGAAAGCGCAAGGCAAATAGTAATTATAGTGAAACAACAGTATTAAATTAATTAATTAAACAGTTGGTACATTAAATAGCTGAAGTGCAGTAATGTTGTTTGTTTGGAAGAACGCAAAGTTATATGTACAATCAGTGATAACATACAGCTCATATTCACTCGAAATAAGTTACCTAGATAAACTTTAATAATTCGAAGCAATATTTTTACATTATGTCAGAAATAACAAATAATTAATTATTTGAGAAACTGCTAGGAGCGTTAAAAACTGAAATCACCAAAAGTAGCGAAGGTATTAAAGAGGAAATAAAATCGGAGAATAAAAAATAGCTGAATTAGTACAGAAACAAGAATATAAAATAATCAGACTCCAAACACAATACATACAACTTGAACAAAAAAACTTGGATCTGGAAAGTCCGAAAAAATAATATAATTATATTTGGGTTAAAAGTAAATTAACAAATCAGTCTGACTCAATATATATTAGCTACATTTGAAGAATTGCTACAGGTTAAACTAACTGACACTAATTTAAATAACGTATACCAAACGTATACCAAAATACACCGAAGCAGATAGCGATTCACCTATAGCACCCCCACCAAATTGTGTAGAGTGGTAGAATTTCCGAACAAAGACCAAGATCACCCCCGAAAAAAAACATTGTCTTGGTTTGTTTTTAATATATAATAATATTTAATATAATATGTTTGCATAAAATTACACATCTATATGAAAATGCATTTTAGCTGCATTTTACTTTATATGTTAATTAGGTAGGTTAAGAATATACTTTTAAAAAATATTTTCTAAAATACATTTTAACGCTTCATACCTACTAAAATATTAATCAGTATTTAAGAGACTGAATACAAACCAACAAAAGCGCATGAACATTATCAGGAAAATATTGATGAGTATTTTAATAAACCATCCCAAAACTCTCTTAATGAATTTCACATTAATATAAGGAGTATATCTAAAAATTTCGACGAGTTAAATATATACCTGGAACAAATAATTACTGAGTTTCATTGTTTAGTTTTCTCGGAGGCATTCACAGTCACTGATATATCATTCTTTAATATCCAGGGATATGACTTGATATATAACAATGGTGAAGTAAATAGGAATTACGGTTCTATTATATTTATAAAGAACTCATAAAATCACTCTTTCCACATTGTTAACATAGATATCATAAAAGCTATACAGATAAAGTTCAGCTACGAAAATAAAACAATTTTTTTTACTGTTCTATATAGGCCATACATCTGAAAAACTTTTATCTAAATTAAAAGATTATTTAAAAAGTATTGAAAAAGATGAAACTGATTATAATGTAATAATTGGGGATATTAATATAAATATCAAGATAGATAACGATATTACTGAAGATTATTAAAATATTATGAGTGAATATAATTTCTGTTCATATATTAATGCAATAACGGGAGAAGAGGGTGAATGTATTAGTTGTATTGACCATATTTTCTTAAATACTACAGATCAGTAGAGATAAAAAGACTCTGCGGTCCTAAAAATAAAAATAACTGACCACTATCCATTCTATTTAATATAATATTAGATCGCAAATTAGATGAAAAATAAAAATAATTTCATAAATAATAACAATATTAAGGTGGTATAACAATAAACTAAAAATTGAAATAAAAAACTTAACTGATCATATATTCTATAATACCGATAACCAGATAGACACTGTAACTAATATTTTTATAAGCAACATTACAAACGTTACCGGTAGGTTCTCTAAAAATATTATAATAAATCACAAAACACGCAAACGTACATAATGGATCACATCAGGCTTATTAGCTTCCATAAATAAAAGAGATACTCTGTATAGGAGAATGAAAAAACAGGCGAAAAACACATATTTAAATAATTTATTTGTAGCTTCTTGAAATGAGTTAAAAAAAATTTGATAGATATAACCTAATGTAAATATTATCCAGATAAAATAGAAAATAATAAAAAACACAGTAAGCTTTTATGTAATGTAGTAAACGAAATCAGTAAAGAGGAAACCGTAGTAAAGGAAATAGAAAATGATAATGGAGATATGCATTGCAAATAGTTATTTGATAGTTAATCAGTTCATAAATTTTTATACAAACATTGACAATAATTTAGCAAGTAAGAAAACCAAATAGGTCGTATATTAGACAGTCAACTCAATCTTCTTCCTTTTTGCTACCTACCAATAAAAAGGAAATTGAAGGCTCCGTGAATATATCTAATAAAAGCGAAAACTCTCAAAATTATATCTGTAGATAACTCCCAGCACCTCACTTATGTGTTTACAAAATTATTAATTACAAAATTACAAAATTATTAATTCTGGAGTGTGCCCTTCGGCTTTTAAAATAGTTATGATCAAACCACTTTTTAAAGGTGACGACAAATTGAAGGTCTCATATTATCGCCCTATATCTGTCATTTCGAACGAACAAAAAGTTTTAAAGAAAATAATAAAATCGAGAATGCATAAGTACTTGAAATATTAATTTCGGAACAGTTTGGATTTCAAGAGAATAAATGCACCGAAGATCCTATTTCATTTCTAATATCACGTATTAACAAACTATTAAATGCATCCAAACCGTGCCTCTGCGTATTTTTGGATCTAGAAAAGGTTTTCGACACAGTATGCTATTTGAAACCTTAGAAGACTATGGATTCGGAGGGCCCATATCCAATAGAATAAAAAGTTATAGGAGCCATAGACAATAGGTAGTCAACATTAATTCAGTGATCAGTGAGAAACACGTTGTACTAACGGTGTTCCCCAGGGCACCGTATTAGGACCGCTACCCTTCATTGTCTATATCAACAATTTACGTAAACAAAATTCTGAAGGAAGCTTCGCAGATGACACTGCAATTTTATATGTACGTACTTACGTATATGTAAGTACTTACCTTTCGGTCGTTATAAAAATTCTCTTCCACATTTTTCCTCAGTTAATATATACTCATATATACAGATAAAATAGGCAGAAACGTTAAAATATCTTGGTATCAGATCTAAATCTAATGTAGAATACACACATCACATGTATATGTAGCACATTAAGAACTATACTTTTCAGGTTTAAATATATGAAAAAAATGCTTGAAATACCCACCTTTTACGAACCGTTTACTACGATTTGGTAGAATTCAGACTCCGTTATGGAATCATTGCATGGAGAAGTTCTATAAAGAAACATTTACAAAAATTAGAAATTGTACAAAAAGAGTTTTTAAATATACTCTTAGATAAACCTTTGATAGGTACCTTTGGCATACCTTTGATAGGTATGTATTTGTACCTATCAAATGATCTCTATATGGAGGCTGGATTATTGGACTTAAGGCAACTGTTTTGTCTTACTGAAACCATTTTTCAATTGAAAAATAGACAGGCTCTAGAAGAAATTAATCATAATTATAGCACAGGGCAAAAGCATGTCTTTGAAACTCCCTTTTCTTCTAAATCGATAGGACGAAGGAACTTTCTGTACCTTGCCCCAAGATTTTACAATCAGCTTCCCTCAAATATACAAGATATATGATACTTAAATAAATTTAGGACAGAGGTGAAAAAATTTATTGTCTGCAAAAATAGGTCAGTAATACACAAATTAGTTACTATGTAAATAATACAGTAATAATAGGAATGGAGGACTAATATGTTTTAATATTATATTTTACATTTTAAAGATCATTTGGAATTTTGAATTAGCGTTAGTAATGTATGGTGTTTGCTCCAAAACATTAATTACATAAGTACAGCTATAGACGCAAATATTATGTCGAATTTCCACAGACCGGTGGTGGTTCTATCGTTTATTTGTATGTATATGTAAATGCTAGTTAATTATGGTGATATAATTTTTAAATAAATGTATTATGTAGGTATTAAATTTGATGTATGATGTATAGGTATACTATGTATTTAAAAATTATTTGTCACCGTTTCAAGTTTTATATATTTATATAATTTTGTTTACAAATAAACGTATCATTATAATATATTATATATTATATTTGTCTGTTCCCACAGACCGGTGGTGATTCTATCGTTTATTTGTGTGTATATGTAAATGCTAGGTAATTATGTTGATATAATTTTTAAATAAATGTAAGGTATTACATTTAAATATGTTTGATGATGTATATGTATTTAATGATGTATAGGTATACTATGTATTTAAAAATTATTTGTCATATGTGTTACCGTTTCAAGTTTTATATATTTATATAATTTTGTTTGCAAATAAAGGTATCATTATAATATATTATATATTATATATGTCTGGATATGTGGGAGCTTCTTCAAAATTGGGGTAGAGTGTTGTATGAATTAGGCAAATAACGATTTTTAATATTATTTTTGCTAATTACTCATGTAAATATCATAAAAGTCAATCTATTACATAATCGATATAATGTCACGTCAGAAAAAGCGAGACATGATAACGAAATTCCATGTAATGTGACGTAACAAGGCAGTGGCCTGTCGCAAAATCAGTGAATTATAGATTATATTGAAGCTGAACCTTGACACCTTATTTATCACCGCTTTCCAGATATCGCTGAATTTTTTCCAGTGGAATGATTTATATACCCTCGTTTATTACCGATACAGAGGTACATTAATTTCCCACTGTATAGACTATTTAGAATAAGTTTAGTATATTTACACATCGGCTAACTTAATCGGCGATATTAATGATCAATAAGTGATTTACAAGAGCCATTACGAAAATTGCGAAATTCTTTACAGAAGAAATGATTGATGAACGTTACAAATAATACTTAAATATTAAATTTCAATATTTTACATAAAAATGTTTTTGTAAATCTACCTGTACAAGAAACATTAAATATGTTTGTTGTGCATCCAAAACAGTTATACAGTAGGGTTATACAATATTAAAAACAGCTTTATCAACACAAATTCTTAGTTAGCGTTTAAAATAAAAATATAGACAGCGATACATTTAACACCTATAAATATGTCATGATACTACATTTGTTGTCAGTAAAGGTATCACAAACATTATTATTCGTTTTTATATATTCATTGGTGGTAATAAGGCAAGTGGTTAGTGGTGAATTTAAATAATATATCCTAAATAATTTAGGTCCAAGTCTCAGTCGCATATCAGGTATATTACATTACACAAATTGTCACTATATGAAAAGAGACCTAAATTTATGTCCATTAAACTATACTAAAGTTACTAAACATATAGGACAGGTCAATAATTTAAAAAAATTAAAACTGTTGAACGTAAACTTTTAATTAATCAATAATATGTTTTACAGTGGAAATGAATACTTTCCTTCTGGGCTCTAACAAAGTCCAGCGAGAGGCAGGAAGGATTCCTCAAACACCCGACATGACAACCCCGGGGGTAATACACACCGGCGTAGAAAGACAAGAGCGCCAGAATCACGCCTCTGCCGGTGGGGCCCCTAAGCCAGGACCGGGGGAGGCGGTGCAACTTCACGTGACACTGATCACATTTGTGGATCACGGCTTACATAGATATTAGGGGTAAAGAGCGATGGTAAAGCTCAGCCCCCCCTTATCGAGGTCACATCTATAGCCAAGAATATTGGCGCGTAACATACATTTTTAAATTTATGTTTCGTCTATTCGTGTTTTATTTGCTGTTTTTTTAATATTAATATTCTATAATTATACTTTGGTCTCCTCTTGGACGAATCCCATACCATTATAACTTGGTCTAAAGGACAATGAATATATTATTATTATTATTAATAATAATTTATATTTTTGAGAAGGCTGATGAGAAGGTTGATAAAATCAAAAATAGAAACAACTTCAGAGGTAAAAAAGACATCAGAGAAGACTACACCAACAGCTTACTAATTTTATTTCAACAAGCAACTTACAATTTTACTTAATCAACAATCAATTTTACAATCAACTTACTAATTTTATTTCTTTTTTTATATAAAGCTGAGCTAGCTTAGGCAAACATTTATATGCCCATTTTTATGGCTGTTGAATATACTCTGGATGGGAATAAAGGTCAGACAGTATAACATGTATTTACAAATGTTAGAGGACAATATTTACGTTTAATTCGGAATAACATAATATGAAGAATTCGATAGTACGGTTTAAAAATGTGGTACAATACCACATTTAGGGATATTGCTGGTACTTCATTTTATATTCCTGTCCAAGCGAGTATATTATGTAATGTAATTTAAGTGCAGCTTCACTTATATGCTATTTAGCTATTTAGATTATGTGGATTCCACTACTGTAAAAGTTTTGGTAGTTAACATTTGTATATTAAATTTGGATAGTAGTATGCTGTGTTTATTATTTCTCCTCCACCGGAGATTACACAAAGTATCGAGATAATATAGATTCGATACCCAGTGCCTTGCAGGGATCACCTACTTGACGCGAATGGTCAGTAGCGTCTACAGGCAATCTATTTTCACAATACATATTATACAATGTCAATGACGAATGACGAATTTGCTGACTCTCATCGGTTCTTCCAATGTACTTTTTGCAATCGGCGCCAACCACAACCAAGACTACTTAGTCAGCACATACCAAAGTTATATTAACACAACCATTACTTGAATATACCATGTTTTAAAATTTACAACACCGAATCATATAATACTGAGGACGACATGTGCAACAATAAAACAATCATTAATTCGTTATTCGTTATCAATTAAAATAAGTCTCCATTTGAAAATAAGTTTCTCAAGTTTTGCCTGAAGTTGTCTCCTAGCGACTATTTCAATTGGGCATAATAAAGGCTTCATTTTCAGCGTGAATATGATCATCCTAAACTTCTACCAGCAAGCACTACAAACCGACATAAATTGTTATTTTGACACATACGAACTGTGGAACTAATGAACTACTACTACGACAGTACAGTAAATAAAAAGTTGTGTCTGGTATTTTCAATACGCCTAAGACACTTGCGTAGGATGCAATATCTGTGATTTTTTTCGATCTTACGTTTTTTATGATTATACTTCGCTGCTATCATAAAAAGCATCATTACATATTCATTGGTCATTGGTTAGCCGTTGATAATGTAATAAATTATTATGGGTATTATTATTTTGTAAATTCAGTTTAGCCAAGTATATTCTAACCAGCTTGCTCTAATACGTAATCAACCACGTAATACTGTACAGTTGATTGAATCAATCAACGCTTTAGTGGCTATTAAAACGTGCCTTCTATTGGTCACGCAAACCGCACACACGCCATCCTATTTCATGGTTTATATTAAAACGTCTGTTTGTTGGTTTGCTATACAGATAAAGGGCTAAAAATACTAATAATATTGTGAATTCTCAGAATCTTACCTATAGGCTTACTTCGATTTATCGTTCAGAGGTCATGGTATATTATATGCTGAACGCATTTTTTATAGTTCTGTTCAATCTTCGGCTTTTAAGTAAAATATGGCTTGCCACAAAACCTGAAAGTATCAAAAGTTCTGATTTGTTTCCAGAAATATCGAAAAACTGTACATGAATTCACAATATACTCAATAAAAAATATAGTGTGGCGAAATGAAAATTATTAAAATAACAGAAAATATGTTATTGTATTTTTCAAAGAAAATGCTGATGACAAAAGGGTATCCATGTTGCAGGCAAATTACTCTATTACGAAGTCAGCACTTTCAATAAAAGAACATGCCAGCATTTCAAAGTTTTTAAGCTAACTGTTATAGGTACCTAACCTATTACCTGACCGCAATCCGTAATCCAGCTTAATAGTCAAGACATATATATATATATATATATATATATATATATATATATATATATATATATATATATATATATATATATATATATATATATGTATATATATATATATATATATATATATATATATATATATATATATATATATATATATATATATATATATACAACATATATATATATATATATACATATATTGTACAACTTCTAAGTGGTTCGTTTCGGTGCGTATAGTGGTTCATTTCCGTATATATGTCCAGATATAGCACTGGTAAGTATATCTTTCCTCTTATTCGTCTATTTGCTTATTTCTCAATGTAATGAAATGCTACAAACCCAAGATTACTTTTCACAAAACAAATATGAATAGCAAAGAATTTCAAAGCTAATATATATATATATATATATATATATATATATATATATATATATATATATATATATATATATATATATATATATATATATATATATATATATATATATATATATATATATATATATATATATATATATATATATATATATATATATATATATATATATATATATATATATATATATATATATATATATATATATATATATATATATATATATATATATATATATACATATATATTGGAACAAAATGAAATTGTAGCGAGAGAGCGAACAAATAAGTTCGATATACACATCATAACATACATTAAATAACTATTTCAGTGCAGATATCAGTAAAAACTCCAAGTAATTAGCATATTATATATGCATATAATATATAATACGTAAAGATATTCAATAACAGTTAAAAACCTAAATATATATAAATATAATCATTCAATAAAACAATAATTTGATATTCAACGGTAAGAATTCGATCAAAATATCATGTAACCCAAGATTCAATCAAACATTGAGCATCTACGACAACATACAACATATCAAACTTGACATAGCAATTACAAATTAAATGAAGTAAATTATAAAATACATATAATTACGAAGCGAGTGGAAATAGAATCAAATAGAGTCAAATGACAGCTTATGTCACATGAAAGACTTAAACAAATAGAAATATATAAATTCAAAAAGCATGGTAATGTAACAATAATATTAAGTATTTATAATAATTAAAATGTGATATAGATATTTTAAAAATAATGTGAAAGAGCAGAAATAAAAACTTCATGTGAATAAAATCTAGTGAACAATTAAACAAGAAACAATCATGCATTTCCTGGTTACCAGGAACTAAAACAAGTGATAAAAACAATTTATTGATAAGCAACGAGTGGGTTTCAAGAAAGCAGCATGTAAATTGGTATTCTCCAGTTCTTTTCATCGTAAACAGGTAGATTAAATAAGAAAAAGAGGATAAATCTACTCAAACATCTACGAGGACTTGGTACATGTGCAGCGAGGAGACGAGATTCCAGAATGCCGTAACAATTTTTATTAGCCAGCAGACATAAGAATCTAGAGGGATAGTGTGCAAGTAGTCCATAGGTTTCACCCCCCAGGGAGAAATTAAGACCTTCAGTATCAATAACATCTCAATGATAAAAAGGTATATCTTACAGCATATATCTGAGTAGAAAAAGCAATATAAATTAAAAGTACTTGAATTATAGTAAAAACTATATAGCAATGAAAATGCCTATACAAAGTTTACTTACCAATATTGAGCTCCAATTACATATAAAATTTTTGAAAACTTCTAAATAAACACGCACATATTTATACGTGCAATTCCATTCAATCTTAGATTAGGAAATGAAATCTAAACAGTTCAATAGTATTGACTTTAACAAGTAATTTAGTTTTAAAGCATTTTCCTACAATTATTTCTTTCTTTAAACATATAGGAATCTACGATACACAATACACACAAACTTATGGTTTGAGGCTTAGATACGATCCAGAATCGTTAATAAGCAAAGAGGTAGATGGAGCTATGTGTACAGTAAAATTTTATTTATAAATAGGCAATTATCTTTAAATATAAGTAATATACAACCAAAAATTTCATTTACCACACAAATGTGTATAATTGGTTGGATATATAATGATATATCATTCTCTAATTGAAGGTAATTGATTTATTAAAAGGTTATAAATAAAATTTGTTAAATTTGGGTGTAAGTTGTATGTATTGTCTTTGTGGTGAATACATATTTTCTGCTGTTTTGCCCTAGAGAACCGACGAAAAAAGGGCATGCCATAGTGATGGTGAGGGCAGCTAAAGCTATAATCAGGTAATGAGCAAACAGAGTATGTATAATATTGTAAATATATAATTTCAATAAATATAAAATTCAAATAATACGGTGGTCGAGTGACTAGCGCGCTAACTCTCTGCTCGAACACCTAGCAGAGTGTGTGGATCGATTTCCCGCAGCGGTGTGAAATAAATTTTCAATCATTTATCGCCAAGATCTAACTAATGAGGTTTCCCAAGTAGGTTTCCGTCATTCCTGCACTGAATGGTGTTTAGTAGAATTTACCAACCTAAGTCGATCCTGGTCGCACGTGCGGCTTGCGAAATAATAATATGCCGCCCCCTCCCCCGCACATGTCTCTGTCCTTGTGCGGGAGTATTTGCAAGAAATTTTTGTTGGTTTGTGGGAACTGTATTAATTGATCAAAAATGACATCAGAAGATGAAGATGTTATTGTAGTTCGACGACGTTGTTCGGCGGCTTTAATATTTTACTTTCAATCGGTATAGCCATCTAATACGTAAAATAATGTTAAGGAAATGTTTGTTCGCGATTCCACACACCGCGGTGTAATATATATCCTACATCGAGAATACGTAGCATTTATGTTGTCAATATCAATGTTTACTGTTTGAAAGCAATGGCTGACTTTTATGTTTTACGTATTCAAATATCATCGAACAGTGACAACGGGTAGGGAGCTAATTCATATTAGAAATATTTTCAATTTCATCCTCGAATACCGTAGTAATACTCACTGGGTTTCTTTTGTGTTTATATTCTCAGAATCGTACAATTTGTACTTATATGTTACACAGACCTATATTTTTACTTTTATTATGGATCCAGCGATATTAAAAAAAAAGTGTATCAACAATGTTTGTAGATAACTGCGTGTTCTACAATTTTCATGATAAAACTTTCAATTTGGCTGAAAAATTTGACAAAAAAAATTATTTGCGATATTTGCGACCTTTGACCTTGAATAGTTTTATTTGCAGATATGGAATCGATGGGGACTTTTCACATTTCATTTATAATGGAGTTCCAACATTCGTATCAATCTTTGTATCAGCTTTATTTGAATTATTGTAGGCTTACCCCTATTTTTTGCTACTTTGACCGGGTTAATAGATATAATGATATTCTTTTGAACTCGGTGGAAAGCTATATTGTTATATCGAATATCACTATTATATCTGATAGAATTGTTATATCGGATAGATGTATACGTCGGATATCACACCTGCTGAAAACACGTGTTACTCAAAAACCGATATTTCTCATTTTACTAAATTTTCTGGATGAAGTATATGAACTTAAACTACTTAAAGAATACATAACTATGGGTCCTGATCTTGAATATTCATTTTCACCAAATCTTAATCAATTCATTTATCAATTTCTTTATCTGCCACCCCAAAAACTACAAGATATATACCTTAAGTCTCTTCGGACTATGATGGCAATATTTTTACAATTATTAGCAATATTATTAGTATTTTTTACAATACATGCATTAGTCGATATTTATTAAAATAAAGAAATAAACGTAAAATAAAAAAAAGTACGAAAGTGGTAGAGTTTGAACCCTTGGTCTTTCGGCAGCGGATTCAATTACATTCCCTTTGCACCAACGGGACTGATTAGTACTAATTTCTTAATTAATGATATAAGGGTGAAAACACTCAGGCATAATATACCTTCAATGCTTTAAAAAGCTATTTATTTATTTTATAAAGTTTTGATATGTTATACTACGTGGCCATCAGAGTTTCAGAATAGTAACCAGGACCTCCGTAAAACAGGCCGGGGATAAGAATTTGTCACGTCACGATACTGGTCCGGTCACGGCATAACGTAATATACAATATACAGAGGTTTTTATGAGTTAAACAGACTATATTTCAAAGCAAAGTGTTATGTCTTATGATAAAATAACTTGAAAGGGGATTTCCGCATCACCATAGAGGTACTCTAATAGACCCGCTGGCTCTTAAGGAGGCCTCAATAGCCCTTTCTCCACTAAAACCGATTGCAAAACGAAGCTCTAACTACTGTTTACCTCTCTTCAAAAACTCGCTTTCGTATTTATCTGAAATAAACTCAATCAAATATTTGATAGGTAGGCTTGAATAGAAACTTCAGAGAATAATTCCGATGGTTGTTTTAAAGCACCTCTTGTTAAATTTTTAAGATATTCACTAACCTCAATACGGTCGTTTTTAGTTGATAAATTGTATGAAAAAAATCTGAATTTGGAGTAATGTATGTTAAACAATGTTCACAACCATTAACAAATTTAATAACAGAATGTGCACAATATCCGGAAATATAAAATAGTGATGAATACTAAAGTATTTAGTTTAATGTCAGACAAATTACGAATTATTTTTTAAAAGAAATCGATATTTTCACACATGTCAAACGAAGAACCATCTTTTTCGTCTTTGTCATTAAAGTCATTAAATGAAAACTCGTTTAAGGAAAATGTACCAAACTTGGCCGACTTTAATATAAGAAGACTTAAAATTAAATTATTTCAGGGACTTGTGTCACGAAAATATGGAAATGTGATCCGCTTAGTTGCCTATATTTTGCAAAACGCCCCTCAAATTTCTCAGTCTGGAACTTTGCTAGTAACAGAAATTTCATTTGAAATGATTTATTTTCATATAATTCAAACAAGTACTGAACAAGATTAATTTGCTGTTTTTGCAGTATGCTTTAAAGAAAAAAATGTGTCAGCAGTTAATTTACCAGTGTGGCCGTTTCTTAAACCTTCAAATTGTAACTCTTCCCATGAGCAGAGAAAATCACAAAATTTTAACGAAAACTGAATATTTTTATCATTGGATTCTCTTATTGGGTCCCTAATAGGATCACGTTTGTGATATCCTGATTTGGGTGATCGCACATTTACTATTTTTCACCAACGTAGAATGATTTTCAACTAACACGTTTTTTATAACACAAGAAACATACTTTTAAAATTTACACGGTAAATTTTAAATTTACACAGAAACACTTCCAATACCGACATTGGCCATTTGATAGATAACAAGTCACGCCACACAACAGCAACAATCCACCTTCCGATGTGTATTTTACTGATTTTACGAATTGTCACCAAGAACTAAATTCATTTGAGAAGTCTTACATATTCAATTAAAACAGGTAGGCATTATTCGATTATTATTATTATTATTATTATTATTTTTGTGCTGGTAAGTCCCCCCTGGCCTCCGACTAGTCCAGAAAGTCCCTCCAGCCTCGTTACTCAACGACCGCTCCCCACGTCCGCGGGGTAAGCGGTCATTGAGGTCGCAATTCATGTGTCGTGAGTAGACGCAACGAGCCAAGTATGACTGCCTTCTGCATCTTCCCAGCGATGACTTCTGCCGATTAACGGCATGCTGGGATGGTTCTTAATTCTGAGAGCAATGATTGTCGCATACCTCCGAGACAGCCAATAATAAGAACCACTATTTTAACAGAATAACCCGGGTACAGCCTGCGTAGTTCAGAGAGTAAATCTCGATATTTTGTCCGTTTCTCTTTTAAGACGATGTTCTTTTCGGCCGGAGCCGAAAACTCTATAACGAACATCGTCTTGAGTTGGTGGTCGAGGAGGACTATGTCAGGCTTGTTGGCTTGTATCCGTCTGACGGTGGGGAATGAATAGTTCCAGTATAACCGGGACTCAATATCCCCCGGAGCATAGGGCAACACCGGTGTCTGATCTATACCGTACGAGTGCCGTAGGTGGTAATACAGCACTCGTAATGCCGCGTTATGTCGATGGATATAGGCAGAGACCGCATATGCTGGACAAGCTGACAGCAAATGCATAATGGTCTCTGGGGCCCGACGACATGCTCTGCAGCTGACGTCAGGCACTTCTATACCCATCACGTGGCAAGTCTTGGCAAGTTAATATAAAACCTTCCGTCTCTGACTTCAGCCCAGCTGACCTCAAAAAGCTAAATGTCAGCTTTTTGGGATAAGCCTAAGTCTTCTATATTTCTATAGTAGACTCCGTGCAATGGCTTATCCCTGTGCTGCTGAAAACGAAGTGTATTTCTAGCAGCCCGAAGGTGGGCTTTCAACCGAGCAGGGTACAACTCGGTGACAGAGTTTGGATTATTCTACTCGGTGTCGAAGTCGAGACCTAGGCTATTAGCTGTTCTTTGTGCTGCCCTACATAAAAGCTCCTACGCCAGCTCCTTCATGGTCTTTGACCTTGAGGAGTAGGGTATCCGAACTCCTGATAATTTTACAGGCTGTGTCTAGAGTTACTCTGTTGTGGAGACACTCCAATCCCAAGAGCCCACGGCCTCCCTGTTGTCGTGGGAGATATAACCGCGGAACGGACGATCTCGGATGCAAACTCCGACAGAGATGCATCATTTTGCGGGTACCTACGTCGAGTTGCTGCAGCTCCTCCTGTGTCCATTTGATTACTCCAAAGGAGTAGAGTAGAACCGGAACGGCAAGCATATTTGTCGCCGCCACCTTATTGGTCCCCGACAGTTCTGAGGACCAGATCTGTCGAAGCAGGTGGTGGTACTTGCCACCTTATTATTATTATTATTATTATTATTGAGTATTTTTAAATGACTGAATGTTTTAATTTGTACAAAATAAGCTAGCTTGAACAAGCGTATAAAAAGTTATAAATGATGTATAATAAATGTTTCATTACAGTGTGCCTAATTTGTACTGATATTACGGCGGGGTAGCTTTTTTCTACCTGACGAATTACTAAATGAAACTAAATTTTGGATTTAATAAAATAAAAATACTTTTAGTTTTCGATTTGTAAGGAGTGTCAAAAATCTATAAGGAACTAATAGCCCCTCGTTTGAAAATCCAAAAGTTTATCAATCGAATTCTCTAATTGTTCAGTTTGATATGTTTTAAATCGTAGTGATTCTTTACGATTATTTATTTTAAACACTTGTTATAGATTCCGTTACAGATTTACATGAGTCGAATACTCCTGGCTGTGGTATTTCCGTGGTTCATTCCGAAGAGATACAAGATGCTTCTTTACAAATGCCTGAGATTGAACAAACACCTGTGTCAAACAAACGCCCAGGCCTTATCGCAGAAATACGGAAAAGGATTGCCAATTTCAGAAAAGAAAAGAAGGATCAACTTTATTCGCCAGGTAAACAAAAGCACATAGAAAGCCAAAGATATTGCTCCATATGAAACACTCCAAGAAACTGAAGAAGTGCTGTAATAAATATGGAATATTTTCAATAACATTTATTGTCGAAAATTAGAGTTATAGTTTAATTTGGCTTTTTTAATACATTTTTCAAAAATTATAACTTTTTTTTACTAAGCACATTGAGAGTATATCCACTTGAAAAATTTATTTTATGTCCATGCAAATTTATTATTAAATCGATTTATATTAAATAAAGTAATACCAATTAATATATGCCATATATATTTGTATCAGAAATTAGTAGCCTTAAAAAAATTACTTATTTTTGGTGATATAATTAAGAATTTTACGTAGGTGCGAATTAAATTCTATTTATTGCATATCTGAAAAATGTATTAAGATTTGCGCTTTAAACCATCGATATATTTTTTATATTTCTTGGTATTCATTACTGGATTTCGCTCGAAAACAACCAACATTTTCTACCAAATTTTACGTTGGGCGGATGAACGGAAACCGGACGGACAGATGCACGAACATTTCGAACTTTCACGATGAGGATTACAATAAATACAGTTCTCATTATTTTATTAATAAGGTCGTAAAATACGGAATATCCAAGAAGAACGAAGTACATTATTAAATTGTGTTCATTTATTGGCATTTTTTCGTTTATTTTTTTTAGCTAAACTTAACTAATCGGTATAGTAGAACTACTACATTATTATTATAGGCCTTAAAATGAACTGGAGTTTTTTTCAGGCGTTGAAACAATCTTCGGCGCATGACGCAACAGCATTATCGTGCAACTTGCAAACGCTTCCAGTTTGCGGCGCGCTCTCAGCTGAAATTGTGAACACGGAATCGTAAACTTTTCACCGATGATAGACCCGCGCGGAATTTAACAGACTTTAAAAGACAGAACTTATGTGAAACATTTTACTCCAAATAGATATTTTGTTAGAGGAAATTCGGGCAGGACAATGTGACAATTTATTATCAAAGGAATTATACACAAAAGGTAATTTACCTAATAACTATAGACTACATAATAAAAATAATATAACGATGTAATTATTGTTTTAACTAAATGTGTTAAACGAATTCTTCTTAATGCAGAAGCTTTATTTCTGGGTGAAATTTAACTCACAACTCACAATTATTGGTATTTATTATTCTAAAGGGAAACCATAGCGGCTATTAACGTCAACCAAAGACTATAGCTATAGCTATTCAGTTAGCTTTGTTTATTGAATATTTCATCTGCTTTCATGTCATGATGTCATTATGTCATTTGATTATAGTAACGTAACTAGGTTAATTATGAAGTTCTACTACCATAATGAACTTCAAAAAGACTATTACTAGTTGCTGGAAAACATTGAAAAATAAATGTGTATTCGCTCCTGTTGCTGATATTTTCTTCTTATTTTCTTTCGAATATTCAATGTAGCTTTCAGCAACAGTATTGCTTTTTTTTCAATCGACGCGACGTCAGTGTACTGTTTCACTCTATCTACATATATATTAGCACCAGAATCGGCCTAAAATTAAGCAGACAATCGCCGAAAACAATGTCCGGATATTCATCAGCGGAATTTTATCAAAGGTATTAATTGCTGAATGAACTGGTTGTTTCGTGCATTTATTTACCATATTCCATCCCGGAATATCTACGGGGCTTACAAAAAAATCTCGCATTATCTTTGTTTATGTATTTTATAAAATAAATCTGAAAACTGACCTTCATCTGAACTGATTAACAAAATAAACGTTATACGATCAAGTTTGCCCTAACTTCACAATGGAGAAAATCTGGGACGCTGCCAGCGATTCAGTTTCTGATTGTAGTGTTAGCTAGGTCAACTATTTGTCTATCAGCTGTTTTTGCTAAAATTAGGTATTTCATAAAGTTTCTACATGGTGGTAAATAAAATAGTGCAAAAATTGTTCCCATGGTTCGACATGGACCCCCTTTCTACAAAAAATCCTTATATTCAACACTAATGACATAAAGATAGACCTAATATCTCGAAACCGTTTTTGAATTTTGCCCGTATTTCCATTCTGTACTGGGCGATTTAAAAAAATAGAGTTTATGGTCTTGAAGTGATAAATTTTTCACTCGTTAACAGATTCTCAAAATCTAAGGCTCATATTGATCTAAAACTTTAGTTAAGAAGGCGAAAGGATGATAATCGACTGAACATAAAAATACAGGGTGCAAAAAAAATCAATATGCAGGGTGCATTAAAAGTGACCAAAATTTAAAGTAAAGGCAACTTGTTCGGAAGGAACTTTACTTTTAATTTTAACTTTTAATGCAACCCTGCTACAAAATATATATTTTTTAAAAATGTGTACATAATGTTACGCCACTAGGTTCGTATGAGAACCCAGTTCGTATAAGCTCGTAACTTAGTGGTACTGTCCATAATCCAAATGCACTTTATTAACTTCCAAACACAAGTCACAATCTGTTCACAATGATAAATCAATACTAAACACTTTTAATTACTTGTTATAGTGTTTTCGTTTGATATACAAACTAGAGCAAAAAGTTGTGCGGCATTTTACAAAGAAAACACGTACAAATTAGTACAGAAGCGGTAAATCACATCATTATGCAATACAAAAGGATATTTAGTGTAAAATTGCTGCGGCTTACATATCGGTCGCTATCCCTCTTCAACTCATATAAATCCCATTTCACTTCTCGCTCACTTAGAAGACATCTGCATGAACAAGCCGGTGATTTACTGGCTTTACTGCTCAGTGGCGTATCATCATGCGCAACCAAGGTGAAGAGACTTCAAAAGATGTCTTATTATGTCATATTCATATATGTGCAAGACTTTAAGCCAAAAAATTATTTAGTTTCGAAATGTATTAAAAATATATTGAAAAACTTTTGCATGCTGCGTGTACAACTTAGTGCTCAATTTAGCCAATAACAATTTAAAATAAAAGAAATAAATTAAATTGCTATTGCCCAGCAAGGACCACGGAGAGGTAAGAGCGCTCCTTGGCAGGATAATACGTGGCTAGGTTACGTATTATTGGTATAGGTAAGACTTAGTAAAATTTATAAGAAATTAACTCACCAATTTGCGGGATATGTTATTAATTGCACATATAGTTACACATATTGGTACTTTTCACTGTCACTTATTAGTAGCACTTTTCACAAAAACTCACATTAGAAATTCTCATTAAATGTGAGTAAATGCTATTCTCATTAAATGAGAGATTTTTTCGGGGCTTTGCTTTTTTACTCCTTGATGTACCTAGTTCTTCCGTTGCACTACTCTGTAGAAAATCACTATAACCGATAAAAACTATACACCATATTCTATATATACTATAATACTATAATAACACTATAAGATAGTATAAAATATTAACTATAACCAATGATTTTACAGACACTAGACACAATTATTATAAGAACACTCGAGCACGATCTCGCGTTGTAAACACCTACCTAATACGGTCAAGGACACAATAACTCATCGGATACCTACAATTGCCACTGAGACCATAACAAAAAATATCCGTTAATACAACCCGCGAAATTATACCTATATGCGTCTTTCAGTCAATACCAACAGATGAATCGTTCGTTCGGAAAAAATAAAA
>CAXKVY010002750.1:0-12748 GCA_964058915.1 Tetropium fuscum
ATGTCATCTACAATGAAGTTAAATAAACCAAAATAAGCACAACTTCCTACCACATTAGTTAAATTCTTATGCCTGTATAATCTATCAAGATACCTAGGTTATGCTTTGAAATAACAACGGAAATTTTCGATATTTCGATAATTTTTTTACTGGAAATATCCTTGTATAGATTAAGTTTAGATCCCTTCCGAAAATTGGTATAGCCTACATAAACTTCACATAAACAACAAAGCTTAGAACAACTTACATAGTTTCTGCATTTTAAAGAGATATAGGTACAAGGTAGTAGACGACGGAAGAAGAAAATACAATGTGTCGTTGAATGGATGATCAGTTCACATATCCAACTACTAACACCGGTATATATACTTTAAAACAAAACAACGTATTTCTTTATTTTTATAAAAGCATTGACGAAATCGTGGACGCATCATGGAAGAAATTGAAGGACTACCCAAGGATGCGGTCCCAGAGTGGGCAAAAGGCTGTGGACCGTGAAAATTTAATGCAGATCTCATAGGAGCGTATACACTATCTACTAGGAAACATACCATAGCAAATGAATAATAGGATATGAAGAATTTATAACAGTTGCTGCTGTGTTAGATATGGGACTTGGGAAGTAAGTATGGGAGGGGAAAAATCCTTCCTTCCATCATTCAATGACCTTTTTACCACCCCATAATGTGTATATAATTATATGAAATATCAGTAATGAACTGTTTATTAGCCTGCATTTGTAAGCAAAAGAATACTAAAATAATAATACCAAAATACCAAGCAATGTTGTAAATAACGAATTCGAAATGTTTTACTGATTCTTTATTGTCAAAATACATGGCCCATTATACATGAATAGGTAGTCGATTGTCTTTTGAGGTCTGTATTATTCATATATTCTGACTAATAGTTTTTAGTCTTATAGGTAATGCCTAATGCATTACCATACGAAGTAAATCCAAACCACATAAATATACTCACCATAGCATAGTGTCAGAGAAATAAAAAAAAATAAAACAACAAAGTGACAAAAAAATTAAACTGAAAATTAATTGTTTATTTTTAATTATGAACAATTAATTGTTTCTACTTTTGTCTTGTTTTGGTTGTTTATTTTTAAACATTACCATTTTGAAAAACATTTTGTAACCCTTTAAAATGTTATTTATTTAATTGCCTACAATCATCAAAACCATCGAAACTATGAGTATAAGGAAAATAGTAAAAAAAAACTGAATCCTGATCAAATATTACACTGCACATTTACCGCAGTTAGTACATAATGTTATTACCTGTCATCTCATACTTGATTTAATGGTTCTTAAACTTATAATGTCTGGCTAAAAGATCACTTCTCTTGCAGGTAAAAGTACACCCGCGACAAGAAAAACTACGATCATTGGTACACTCGTATTTCAAGTGTCTCTTCAAGTGACGCTTGTTTTTGTACTCTCTCTTGTTGCATTTGAGGCACTTATATTTGTGGTTCACGAACAACATGAACTGATTAATCGCTCTCTCTAAAAAAGAAAATTATTATCTTAATTTAAAACACAAACTGAAAGACACACAGTCAAGATCCATAAATGCGCTTGTAAGTAAACGCGGTTATAATAGAAAATATAAATATTGTTGATGGAAGCTATAGCTTATATGTTATACATTACACCACACAGCATCACTACTAGTTGTTTATGTATCAAGCATATTAAGTAGATGTTTATACCCTGAGGGCGACGATCTTACAAAATCTTACAATATCTTTGTAAGTCGCCCGAGTAACATCGCAGTTTAGCGAACGTCGAAATTGGGGATGAATTTAAGGAGTTTCACAAAGCCTAAGAAAAAAGTTTGACGACAAAAAAAAATTGCAAACGGATTTAGCCTTTTCCATCACCTACAGTATACTAACTAGAACATAACAAGTTCTAAACCGGCCCATGTTTGGTGAGGAATCATTTTGGCTACCAATTTGTCATTTGTGGATGTACCTAATTTAATGCCGGCTCTGCTCTTTGAGTAGTTGTTTTCTGCAAAGCAAACTGTTGTAGTTTGGCCCACTAGGGCTAGGGGTTATATATGCATGTTTATCTTGCTACTATTTAACAGTACAGAAACTAAAATGAACATTTTTTAAATCCCAAAATGAAATTTGTATCTAATATAATATCAAAAAAGTATCTAATATAATATTTATATAAGAATATTTTTAAAAAATTACTGTAATAGTGTAAGTATAGCCTTTATTTTGTTTTATATTATACTAGGGTATTTACGTGGTGTTCTTTGACTTCAATTGCGTTCTGGTGCCTTTTCGATAGCAGGTGTTTATCTAGGTTCCACTTTCGCTTAAATCTAAATTTACAAAGATCACAGTAAAATAAGAGGTTGCTCGCTCCTACATCACATTGGTATTTTTTGTGGTTGCTTAGGGATGCTGCATGTTTATAACATTTTTGGCACTTTTGACAATTATACTTCCCTAGAAAAATTGTATTAGTAAATAAGACGGTATTTTATTACATACTACATATAAAAGATTTTTTATTCAGATGTTCTCAAATTACATTATCGGTCCTGTATATTTACCGAGTAATATGCGAAGCCTCTTGAAACACATTCACATTTCACGTTTAACTACTTCTATCTCTTTCCGCATAATACACAACATCGATCCCTAAATATAGCAACCCATGTAACTTGATATTTTCATGTCAATAGGAGTAATTCATATCAGTATTTCTTTGTTCTTTTGTTATTTTTTGTTATTTTGTACTTATCCGCAAACCTTGTACAATAAATTAAAATTTTTGGTAGGCATGGTAACGCAGCATAGGGCAGGGTGGCTCGTGGCAGCTGCAAAAGGTGAGTCCACAACCTTCGTGCATTTTAGTACTACTATTAAAAAAATGTCGGTCCCTGAAGCCATCTTTTGAAAACCACGATTTTTTGCATTACCCAAAAACTTACTTTATATTAACTTCCACATCGCCATTGATAATTAGCATTCCAAAAAGAATTAAATATTCGCGAACTTACATTCTCTCTTTTCGTTAAAAATTTAAAAATTTGTCGCTTTTCTACTTCCCTACGTTTTGAGAAAGACGTGTCAAGTAGAGATAAAACATCGTGAGAGGAATTTATTATTACCCACATCGATAATACCTATTATATTCAGTTACATTTAGTTTTACCTTGTTTTGTTGTAATGAAGTTTTTTTTATTTCCCTTAAATTAATAGTATTAATTCCTGCCTTGTCCTTCAAGTCTTCAAAACCTTACCAGTTACCTAATTTCGAGAATAACAAAGAAATCACATACTGTAGTAGCAACCATTATAAATTCAAAGCCTAAATAAAAATATTAATACTCAAGCAATCGATTAATCACGTCACATCAATAATCAACATCATATTCACAGTGAAACGGGCGAAACAGAATAAGTGAATACAAGTACAAACATAAAAAGCGATCCTTAGAGCCCGGCATAAATCACGTTATTTTAACCGCCTCGGGTGGGGATTAACCATAGTGTATTATAGGGTTATATGCATGTATGACGCGATGTAGAAGATCGGTAATTTCGGCCACATTGCACCGTGGTGGGGTCAGTGGTGAGTAATAGTCATTGATATCGAGAGGGGACTGGATAGAGAGGTCTTAATCGGTCGATTCGAACATTCGAACAAAATTGCCTTTTTAAAAAGTCAATATAACATATACGAAGGCTCCAGGCGATACTTTCTTTAATAAGTGGTACTATTAAATAATAGTACCACCCATTTAAACCAAATGGTTTAAATAGGGCCCTGGGAGAAATTTGATTATAATAAAACATAATACCTAAAATAGTAGGTACATTATCATCCAAAATGCGAAAAAATTATATACTCATCCAAATTAAAAAATATGACAAATGGTAGTGCTTAGTTTTTATGATCTCCCAATTGTGCCCGTTTGGCGACACGTACGTCGATAATAGTAAATATTTTGATTATATTGAAACAGTCTCTAAATTTTTGATGTTTATTTCTTCATATATTGCAGCTGTATTCAGAGCAAAAACACTGAAGCACATATAATATTAAAAACAAATCAACATTCATGAAACTCAGCTTGTAATATAGACAACTTACAGCTTCCCTTAATATGACGACATTAGACTGATTGACGTTTTATTAGTAAAACAGCTATGGATATATATATATATATATATATATATATATATATATATATATATATATATATATATATATATATATATATATATATATATATACATATATATATATATATATATATATATATATATATATATATATATATATATATATATATATATATATATATATATATATATATATATATATATATATATACATATATATATATATATATATATATATATATATATATATATATATATATATATATATATATATATATATATATATATATATATATATATATATATATATATATATATATATATATATATATATATATATATATATATATATATATATATATATTAGCTTTGAAATTCTTTGCTATTCATATTTATTTTGTGAAAAGTAATCTTGGGTTTGTAGCATTTCATTACATAGAAATAAGCAACTAGACGAATAAGATAGAAAACACACTTACCAGTACTATATCTGGACACACATACGGAAATGAATCACTATGCATATGAAAACGAACCACTTAGAAGTTGTACAAGTTCTTTCACCTTTCTTGAGGATCTTCAGAGCAGTATACGATTTATTTCATTGATCATTCATACTTGAATTTAAATTACCAATACACCAACACTTGCAGTGACGTTTTATGACATTAGTTTTTGACGGAACTCATTCTTAGAATACACAAACCTAGTCTACTATTTATATTTGTTCTATTTGAACATATTATATATAAAAGCATTAGGCATACAGTTATCCAGAAGATGTTAAACTTTAAAATGCATAAAATTTTGTTGAACCTATTGAAAAACAACTACTTTTTCCAACTATATGCGGGAAAATATTGAATTATATATACAATAGAGTTCTGAAGCATTCAAAGAGGGAGTGAAGAACTCTATTGTATATATAATTCAATATTTTCCCGCATATAGTTGGAAAAAGTAGTTGTTTTTCAATAGGTTCAACAAGATTTTATGCATTTTAAAGTTTAACATCTTCTGGATAACTGTATGCCTAATGCTTTTATATATAATATGTTCAAATAGAACAAATATAAATAGTAGACTAGGTTTGTGTATTCTAAGAATGAGTTCCGTCAAAAACTAATGTCATAAAACGTCACTGCAAGTGTTGGTGTATTGGTAATTTAAATTCAAGTATGAATGATCAATGAAATAAATCGTATACTGCTCTGAAGATCCTCAAGAAAGGTGAAAGAACTTGTACAACTTCTAAGTGGTTCGTTTTCATATGCATAGTGATTCATTTCCGTATGTGTGTCCAGATATAGTACTGGTAAGTGTGTTTTCTTTCTTATTCGTCTAGTTGCTTATTTCTATGTAATGAAATGCTACAAACCCAAGATTACTTTTCACAATATATATATATATATATATATATATATATATATATATATATATATATATATATATATATATATATATATATATATATATATATATATATATATATATATATATATATATATATATATATATATATATATATATATATATATATATATATATATATATATATATATATATATACATATATATATATATATATATATATATATATATATATATATATATATATATATATATATATATATATATATATACATATATATATATATATATATTAAAACTATATATTAAAACTAATGAATGTTAGGCGTTGCGACATCACTATCGGAATTAATCACAGACAGTGCAATCGGTTACTGCCTGTCGAAATAATTTGAACTACGTCATAACCAGTGATGACGCAACGCCTAACATTCATTAGTTTACCTATACCAGTTTATACTAGCAGGATTTCGTTGAAGGTCCTCTGTCGATTGGCAAACTCCTACTAGTATATAGTGGGATATAAGTAAATAAGCACAATTAACATATGTCTTGCGATAAATATTAACCCACAGATAATATTCCTATTTCCTTTATACACATGCTACTCGTACTGATTTGCGAATAAACTTCTACAACAAGCTGCGAATTTCTGCACTGTGACTATATTTGCTATAATTAAATATATAATATATGTAACCAAAAATATTCGTGCAGTAATTCAGCAGACATAATGCTATTCAATATTTCCATTAATTGCAAACAAACATATAGTAATTATTAAGCTAATTCACTATAATGTAAATATACAAAAATCTTCAATTTTCTACACAAATTTGAAATTAAAACCATCAAGTAGGTAATATTGTAACGTTCCAATTCCATTATACTCCCATTTTACTTTTGCACAAAAATTTCTCATGTGTAGCCAGAGAGTACTCATAAGAAAACGATTTTCTACAGAAAGCACAGCTGTAGCCAGTACCCAAACTCTCAGCACGCCTGGTAGGTTTAACAGTTTCTATTTTGTGAAAATCTCTACTACCAGCGTCTTCACGCGTAGGCAACAATATCTCATTTAGTGTCTTCATTACCATTTCAGTTTTGGTTTTTGCAGCTTTCAATTCTAAAATGTAATTAAGTTAGAATAATATTATGTGCAAATGGCGATATGAATAATTACAGCTTACCTAAACCTAAATGTATTGGGGACCTAAATAAAAAAAGAGGTTTTCTCCAAATTAATTTTATTTACCAATAGCTCATTCAGTATACAATTCACAACTAATAATAATGAAACGTTTCAAAAGTTTACCTACGGAGAGACAAATACTATGTAATAACTTCTAATTATTAAAGAATCACATAGATATATTCAATATCATTCCAAAAAGGAAAATGAAAATTTCGTCCTATGTATTTAGCCACAGCATAGAGATTCGATTAGTAGTTGAGATCATGCATGTCAGTCGAACGAGGCCGTCAGGCCGAGTTGGACACGTCGAGTGCAAGAAATACTTTTTGTATGAGTTGCATACAATATTTTTTCTACGTTCATGCAAAAACCAAAAAATGTTTAATTTAGGTGGCATTAATGTCATGACATTAGGTGACATGTAATGATATTTATGTCAAAACACTGTATGCTCTGAGCTCGACAGAGGCTTCTCTTGCGTATTTTATCACCCTGTCCCCTCATACGTCGTTGTTCAACTCTCGTGTGGCGGACATTAGGTAAAAACTCTCTTGGCGGAAAATAATAAAAATATCTAGCCTGTAACGGATATGTCATAGTGACAGAAACATTATTTTGTAAGCTTAAAAATAGCTATACTCATACTTTAGCTGTTGTTAAGTGCACAAAAGTTCAGTATATTACATAATGTCCAGCGAATCAGACTACGAGCTATGTCATCCTCTAATGTGGCAAATGTCGATAGTAAATGGAAGGCTCCGAAATGGTAAATATTTTCAAATACATTAGACCTTTGATTATTTTCCATACTTACTTTTTTTAGTGCCTCCGTACCTGTGTAGGGAGTGTGGCAATCTGTACATGGACAGATTAACTCTTTGGAACCATATCAGATTCGAGTGTGAAATTCCGGTACCCTACTTTTGTCCTTATTGCAATGTTTTTGAATCACAATATGCTCAGGGTCTGCAAGAACACGTCCAGGACCAACACAGAATGACATTTACGAGGAAGCAAATTATGCTCATGTGCGAATACAATTATAGAAGTAAGGGCTATGTCGACTTTGGAACGAGATGTTAAATGTATCTGTTTTATAGCGCAGGCAGGTTATCATGATATTACTTTACTCTTTACTTGCAAAGAGTAAACCGTTTACACATACTTGACCATCAATATGGTTTGTAATTAGTGTTCATTGTATTAGCTTTTCGTGTTTATATGTGACCTGTAATGTGAAAATATAATATAGATAACTGAGCGCATGTATGTTTTTAAAACAATTAGATATACATTAGATATTGTGCGACTCATTGATGAGCTTTGGCGGTTAATATTCTCAACTTTAACTCATAATTACTCGATTTCTCGCAATTGCGACCGTATCAATTACAAAGAGTTCCTACATATATACTCAATATGTTTTCCCTTGCGAGTGTGGTGCTAAAGCTTATAGTCCCGTCATACTCCCCATAGTCTCGTCATTCCCTTAGACCCGTTCTGGTCAGGGTTCAGGTGTAGCCTTTCCTAGTTTTTAATGCTGTATCATCGGCAAAAGCTAGGATGCCATTATCATAATAATTTATTTGGCTCCAGCGAAAGATATATTTTATAGCATTTAATCGCGCCCTAAATTTTCAGAGAGTCTAACAAAATAAGGGATGGTCAAACGTTTTAAAAACGTTAATTTTTCCAACCCCAAAAACACACCCCCTTTACATGTGAAGTTGTCGATGGAATTTTTTTTTAAATGGATTCTTCGTAAGTCCTTTTTTCTCAGGGTCGTGTGACGAAGCTAGAGGGTGGTCTTTCCTTCTGTTACGGTGCTCCATTATCGAGAAAATATAAGATGGCATTATCATAAAAATTTACTTGTGATGAAACATGTAATGATTTTATAACATGTAATTGCGCCCTAAAGAGCTAGGGGATGGGAAAACTAGGGGATGGGAAAATTGCTTTTCGGGTTGGTCAGATGATTCGCATTGTCAGCAACTGCTTAAAACTCACTCTTTTAACTTTTAAGACACTTAAACTCGCTCTTGATAGACATTTTTTCAAAAAATCCTGTTTCTAAAACTTTTCTTCTGAGGGTGGTCGAAAGAAAATAATTGGAGGTGCTATAATCTAATGCTATAAAAACACATAGCCATCATTATATCACTCAATTTATTTTTATCACCGAAATAAATTCTGAATAAAAGCGGAGAATTTCACGAGACTATAAAACGCTATTTGGGTGAGGCTATAAAGTATCTGACGTCACCCGCTGGTAGGTGACATAGAGATATGTTTATAGAACGCCGGAGGTACCGTATTTACAATTATATGACAATAACTCTAACACCCTACTTCAACGTCAATGTCATAACAAATAAACAGCATCTCGGGCGGGCATATTGGTAAAGGTTGCGACGTCAAAAGCGTTCCGCGTAGTTGAACTAATTCAGATAATTCGCTGTAATTTTTTTAACAGTTCGCCTATTTAGGTATATTTTGTTTTTACTTTACATGTTTTATTTATAGTCTCTTTCTGACATTTTCGAGGTTCAATACGTTACAATTTTTTTGTGCACATTCCTATTGTTGAAAATAAATGTAAACATGAATTATATGTTTTATTTAGATTACATAAGAAGCATTACAATACACGAATGCTAATATGTATATAATTACACCATATTATTGCAATCATGTTTCTAAAAAACAAATCAAAATAGTATTAATTTTTAGTAGGTAAATGGTAATGTCAAATAAAGGGAGCATATTCTATAAGTACATAGAGGCAAATTTGCAAAAAACAAACGTATTGATCATAATTGGAAAACATTGTTTACAGAATTACCTAAACCTACTTGAATAACTTAAAAATGCGGATAGGTGAAACCAGATCTTCACACTGATATGTGTATGTGTATACCTAATCTGATATCTCTAAAATGTGTACAACAAACATTCACTGTACATAGATACTGTGTCAAAATTCATTCGTCAGAAAATATAGATAAAATTGCATGTTTTTGGATACTGGATATAAATTTGTTTGTTTTATTTCCCATGTTTTTGTATTTCATTGACAATGTATCTGAATAACTCATTGTAGTAAAATATATAAGTTATTTAGGTACATCATCTTAAATATTCTGTTCATTATCGTCAATTAATTAATAATAATTAATAATAACTATACTCATAGTTTTTTACATTTTTTAAAAATTTCCCTCTAATATAGAGTTACTACATGAACTTTCATAGCTTTTTTACTCGATTTACATTATATATAAACAGCCGTATTTATATTTCCTTTTATCACTGCATTAAGCTAGAAGCGCTTTTATAGATCTGTTTCAATGATTAAAAACCAAACACAGTCTTAGATCTATGCAAGCTCCTTCAGCTAAATGTGGCTATAAGTATAAAAAGACACAAATACGGCTAAAAGACTTTTATATTAGTTGAAGAAACTTGTTCTGTATAATTTGATTTTGGCAGATTTTTTCTACGTCCTGCATATGTTATTAACGCGATGCTTCTCGTCCAGATATTTATTTGCACATATAAATATAAATATATTATTATATGCATATCATTATGTTCTACTACATACAAGGTGATGATCTCTCCTTAATTCTATGAATTTAGAGCAGTTTCATATTATGTGCGTAAGCATAAATATGTCTACGTACTATTGCATTAGGCAGTGTTGATAGGATGTATTTCTAACTAATTTTTAATTTCTTATCTGCTGAAACTGCATTTTCTGGAATTTGGAAAAACGTAGGTGTATTATCTGAGTCGAAATATTATACTTCATAATGTGATGTTTTTGAATGTTGTATTTATACTGTATATCACGTTATCTTGTCAGTTTTTCGCCGAGTATCAAAGAAATGAATTTAGAAATCTGACTAAGGATGACTGTTGCGTAATGACAATATTATGTAAACTATTTTCTGGAATTTCACTATACATATTATGGTATATGGTATATTAACGATCTGGTTTTTGTATATCCGAATGAATAATAAGTAACACTACATATATTAACAAAGAGCTACGAACAGCTTTATCATTAACCATTAGGAAAGAAAACTTTTATGTCAAAGAAACAATCTAACGAAACTAAACAGAGACCTCTGATGAGCAAAATTTCGGAAGTTACTCATGACTGCCTTTCATGTGCTTCTTTCTAATATGTACAGTCATCTCATACTTCCTCTTGCTTTTATGTCCACAGATAGAACATTGAAATTTAGGTTCCATGCCACATTCGAATTCCATGTGCCTTCTCATAATATGTGCGTGTTTATAGCGTTTGAAACATTTAGTGCATTGAAATCTCTTCTCAGGTTCTACTTCCAACAAACTTCTTATAAGTCGTTCAGCGGATTTCGAATCTGAAAAATCACCATATTAGTACAGTCAGTAAACAAGTAGGTTTTACCAAAAAAAAAATCTACCCATAAAAATGCAAGCAAAAAACATACGGACAGAAAATTGGGGCAGAGAATTTTAGAAATTCTTCATTAAATAAATCAAAAAAATCATGTTAATGGTAAAATAATATTAAACTCAAACTAAAGATTTTCTTGATCTGTTTGGGCATGTTTTTACCTAAAATAAATGTCTAATAATAAATCTGCAACTAATGGATGTGTTACTTTTTCAATACACACTTTGGCTACAATTCCATATACCTATCTCATCTGATAATTTAATGACAAATGTATTTAAAGCCATCTTTTTCATACAAACCAAATATTAATTAGGCGAACTCTTTACACAAGGTGATCTCCTATGATAACTATCCGATGATCTCATGATTCTATCCGCAATATATAAATTGAAGAATACCTAAGGGAATAATATAATTTGACACGATTTAGAACAATCAATTAAATTTAGTGATAGCTGGACTGAATGGTCGATTCTGGTGTGGTTATAATCAAATAAAAATTCAGATTTAAAATTCGTAAAATATATAATTATATTAAAAGTGTTATAGACAAAATTACTATTTTAAGGTCTGAGCTAATATATATTTGTTAATAATTTTATTATAATAAATAATAATAGGCGACAATTCCTGTACTTATAAAAATATATTAAAAATAAGTAAGAATCTAAACTGTAACTGGCAAAATATCTGCATAAGGTTTGCCAAAAATATACCACAATTATATTAGTAAAAGAAAAGTGTGGTATTCTCCTTAAATCAATTTCTTTCACTCACATGAACAGATTTAACATTAATAAAGTTCACTTCGCAAAATCAACAAAAATATTGTGCATTCGAAATCCATGCTTTTTTAAGTCTGCTCTGTAGTAGTAAGAGTTGTTGCAAAATGGGCATCTATATTTCTTTTCCTTTCCACATTCGACGGAAACATGCCTTTGTAGATTTTTTATCAGTGTGTAAGATTTATGGCAATTCGGGCACGGGTACCGACCTGGAAAAGACAGTATCAATTCGTATTTTTATTCATATAATTGTAAAGCAGCCCATTTCTTAAGCAAATTTACTGTAATAAAACATGATAGTGTACTATATGAATATACCGCCAGATAATTTATATGTATTTTTAAATCTCGATGATAAAAGTTCATGATATTTCGCAAACCTTAAAAAAATTATAAGAAGGGCCTGAAATATAAATAATGTGTTAGCATGCATTTTTCTCATATGCTGTGTTTACAATGATTTGATCATTGCTGTAATGAACCTAAGATATCACAGCCTACGTAGATCGGGTAGATATAAAGATGATAACAGCAGGGTATACATCATATATACATATACCGGGCTTTTTACCGGAATTTAATCCCGAAACCCACGTGATCAGTTTATTTATGTTTACTAGTGAATTCTATAAGTTGGTATTTAAGAAGTTATACATGTAAATCGACGTCTAATAGTTTTTTATCAGAGGACACATCACTGTGCCTGCAATTTTTCCCCACAGTGTTTAGAAAATGCAACTTATGGTTCCACCCTGTATAACGCAAAGATAGAT